>NJDD01001853.1:30671-45886 GCA_002245505.1 Calephelis nemesis
TACCATCACTGATATTGTTGGTCCCATGCCATGAGAATTATGCTTGAGTGCTACGAGGTCCTAGACCGGGAGGCAATCCGTTTATTTCACACATACCTAGTCCAGCACTGGGATAAAGTAAAAGTAATTCTGCCCCAATCATACTCATTACTATTCTGGGTAATGTGTGTTTTAGTAGCTATTTTAATACAAATATACTACATCACAAACATATGTACCTACTTGCTACTCAAATACTGGAGACATTCGAATATACTTTGGCCCAATTAAAATGTCCAAATGAAGGTACTTTTCCATTATATTGGTTTCAATAGCAATCATAAGGACCGGTACACACAGGTTTCATTAAAAATATTTATTGTGATTTTATATAATATGTTCAAGTAGTTTTTTCTCCGTGTTCGTCTGGTTCAGTAGCGCTCTTTGCTCGATCTCTTTTTCAGGCATGGAGTAGCTAGTTAGAGACGATTATAAGTTAAGTTATATGTCACTAGCTGTTTGCCCGCGACTTAGTGTAGAAAAGTTTTCATTCAATTATAGTCCATTGATCTCATAGCATACCGAGTATTTGACCGCCTCATTGGTCGAGTGGCTAGCGTACACGCCAAACAACCGCGAGACTCAGGTTCGATTCTCGACGGAAGCATGCATTTGTGTAATGAACATTTAGATGTCTGCATTTCCGGGTCTGGGTGTTTATTAAATTTATTCTGGTATCTATTTAAGTATTTCTAGTATTAGTATCTTTGACTAACACCCACAACTCCAGCATATAATTTGCTTACTTTTGGGTTAGATTTAATATGTGTAAGTTGTCTAGTTATATTTATTTATTTATCTATCGAGGGTCACTTTGCGGTTTGATTTATAAACATAGCTTTTGTTTGAATTTGGATCTGTAGCTTTAATCAAATTATTAAATTGTGTAAGAGTTGATTAGTTGATGATGTAGTGTTGGAGCAATTGAATGAAATTGTATAATATTTTGGTTGTGCTTTAAGTAGGGATGAAAGGTACACCGCGGATGTGAAAAGGAGAGTGGGTGCAGGGAATTGTGTGAATAGAGCTCTGGGTAAGTTATTTCAAAGCGAGGTATTGAGTCAAAGATAGTTCTTTTTATAATTCTGTGCTAATTCCGACGTTGTCTACACGAGGGTTGGATATGTCAAAAAAAAACATGAGAAAAGGATAAATTCGGTCGAAACGAGTACAGAAAATCTGTGGTGTAACGCTCGCTGATCGCATTAGAAACATTAAAATCGGAGAAAGAGTGGGATTGAAAGAAAATGTTGGTGTTGAATTGACAAAAGGTATACTTCTGTGGTTCAGTCGTGTGAAAAAGAATGACAGATGAAAGATTAACAATCAAATCCATCCACATTGGCATTGTATATCTGCTATACAATGCAAATTTGAACGGATGCAGGTACCCGGGGAGACCAAGGTTGACATTACACGATGACATAGCTGGGATTTTATCCGAGGGTGGTGTCAAGAGTCTCCGAAACCGGCGTATTTGTATGAAAAGGGTAATGAATGTGAAGGGAGCAAGGCTCATGAAGGCCAGGACCGTGTGGTTTGGTACTTTGTACTTTCTTCCTACCCTGTAAAGACTTGGCTTAAAGATGTGTATGTATGTAAGACCAACAGACAAACAAACTGACTTTCAAATTTATAATACTATTATGGATTACTAACAAAACCACTATTTTCAGAGTGCTATGTAACAACTTGCATGGGTAGGAATCCAGTGCCTTGTCCATTGTATCCATCATAATGACTTTCCATGTAAAAAGGTCTGGAGGTGGAGTAGGCGGTAGGCTTGAATAATGAACCTTGCAACGCGTTTACGTGACAGCAATTTAACTGTAACACCTATGGTACCTAGCTTCAGTTTTCTCTTACAATAAGGAGGGCCGAGTGCTTTTTCGCTGACTTCTCACATAATAAAGATTCCTGTAATTTAATCCTACAAGCTCAGGTATTTCCAGTTTTTCAAAGAAGAAGGTTCAATATACTTACATGCTGTACAACTATACAAATTGCACTATACAAGCTCTATATACCCATTGTTGATCGTGGCGTTGTCCGCACAGTCACAGGAATATTTTTTTGTGATAAAAACTATCCTATGTGTTAATCCAAGTTACCCTCTAAGTGTGTGTCAAATTTAATGAAAATCGGTTTAGCAGTTTTTGTGTGAAGTAGTAACAAACAAACAAACATACAATCTTTCGCGTTTACAATAATAGTAGGAATAGTTTTACAGATAAACCAATTATTACTCTACTCATTTAATAGGGGTTCAAGATGGCTGTAAATACTTTATATTTTTAATAGCTAATGTGTTCCGAACCTCGTAGTTTTTACAACTTCACTGATGTTTTTGGGCAAGACAGCATTCTCTAATTGAATTGGACTGTCCCCTAAAATAGCAGCAACAAGGGCTGTCTCCTGAAAGACCGAACCTCGACTTGGTGCTGCGTGTTTGTTACTTGGATCTGATAATAGTTGACGAGGTCTTCTGAATTATCTGGGTACACCCGTAACAGGTACAAAACACCGGGCTTGGTTGGCATACACTGGTTGTAAACATTGGTTTTCATTCGTTTGGATTAAATTAATTCACGTTTAATAATAATACTAAGATGGAAACATATACTTTCCTCCGCAGCTACGTTTATTTGAAAACGTCTTTGCAGCTGTCTAGAACGTCTTTATTTAAATATGTCTCCGCTCCACCTTGATTGGTCTAGGTGTTTTTTTAGCAGAAGACACCAAGTCCCACAATGTGATACGTGGCAAGCCTATTGCCAACCGGGCACGTATCCAATCTCGGGCAACATTTTTTTTTATCAGAAAATACAAATTTCCTTTTTGTTGCCCGACCCGTAATCGAGCCCGCGACCTCATAGAGCCAAGTCCAATATTTGGATCGTTAGACCACAAAGGCTTCTTCTACTATAAATAGCCCAGTGTACCTCCATCCCAATCAAGGGTAAGGGACAGCTGAAAGTAAATGACCAAATCGATACAGGGGTTTGAATAATTGATTCGCCCAGCCGACGTCGGACGCCCGATGCCGATTCGAATCCGTAGTAAAACATTTGTATGTTTTACAACTTGGATCGATCGTGTATTGTGGTTATACGAACAATAAAGTGATTGGATATTTCCAATTCGATGTTGGATTTAAATTTTTCAGAGAAATAATATTTTATGACAGTTTTAACGGTTCACTAAAGGTGAAAGAAATCAGCGAAAAAAGCAGATCTCAAAGTTTTATGAAATAACCGTAGCCGTCAGACGCCATTGATGTTACTGGTGTTCCTAAATTGTAGATGACTAGCTGACCCAGCTAAACTTGACCCACTTCACCCAGGCTTTATATACAGATACATATAGGCAGATACTCTCTGCCTTCTGTGAACGGAACCTTAGCTTAAACACATATCACGTGTACCTTCAAATGGTACTCCACATTCAGGATTTCAAGTTATTTGGTCACATTATGCTCAAGCATATGCATTATTATATCAAGTCTGTGGACTAGCAGTTCAGATGTTGGACTTGACTTCATAATGGGGTTCGATTCCTGGGTCGGACAAAAAATGAAATAAGGTTTTTCCAATTTTCTGTAAAAAAATAAATGTGGCTGGGGATTGGATGTGTGCCCAGGTTGGTGATAGGCTTACCACCTATCCCACCCATCTTAGGCCAGTTATGGGTGCCCCGGTTTTACCTCTGCGTACCTCTTCGGGGACATGGGGCATGCAGATACTTTATTTTACTTTTTGCTCAATGTTGATCAATGATCAAATTATTCATTTGAAAAAAAACTAAAATTGAACTACGTGGTATTAAATTATAGCCCAATTTAAATTATGATCATTAAACCTCTCCCACCGAAACCTCTTAATAGAGCGGGATGAAGTGTATCCTTTGTCCTTTTTTGTCACACAGAGTATCTACTTACCCAATTTTGTCCGTCATCCGCATTTTTTTTAAATATCTTTGATGTGAATTAACTCTTCTGCAAATTTATTATAAACTAGCATTCCGGCAAATTGCATTTAACCTGTTTGGTTTGTTTGGAAAAAAATATTGATTTTCCTAGTTTCCTCACAGTCAAACGGGATAAAAAACCCTATGTCCATCGCTTGGTTCGAAGCTACCGCCCTGTCAGTTTACAACCAAATCGGTTCAGCTGTTCTTGAGTTATAAATAGTGTAACTAACAAGACTTTCTTTTGTATTGTATGTATCTAAGACCACTTGCGCAACTTTATCACTTAGCTTGTATAAGGACTCTAGCACAGAACACGACAATAGCTAGCACTAACGTTATGGCGGTATAAACTATAAATACTAATAAAGATAAATCAAACTACATTATTGATCGTAATTTATAACAAAATTAATTACTAAGTCGAATATTAACAGCTTTAAGAGTATAATACCGTTGAAGCTTTATCGGTATTAATTTGGTTATGAAAACTTGAAAGTTTCAATAACATTCATTATTCTCAAGTATTCATTAAATAAATCTATAAAATAACGATATAAAGTATCTCTAACTCAATTATTTAAATTGATTTTCGAAGTCAGCGAATCGTATGGACTTTTACTAATTTTAGATGAATGTATAATTGTAATTGACTTGTATCGCTCTTTGGGGGAGGCCGATGTCCAGCAGTGGACGTTCTCCGGCCGATGAAGATGATGAATAGTTGTATTTATAACTTAATAAAAGAGATAAATTTAGATAGTAATAAAATTAAGAAATTGATATTAAAATGTATGAATTTACAGTACTTATTGTTTAAGTAATACAATAAGTGAATTATGATATATGATTTAATGAAGTAATAAATAACCTAACCTAACTTCTTGACGTCAGTGCTTGCCACTTTCATGTTCCAGTTGAAGGTTAGTGTAGCTGGTAAATTATCTCATACAAGAGGTGTAAGATTACAGGCTTCAATTATTTGGTATCTGCACACAACGTATAAAACTTTACAGTTTAAAACTTTCAAAACGTAAATCTCAGCAATGCTAACGGATCGAGTCGATCGGCAAGTACCCAATCATCGAGCATTCGAGACCCTCGAAGAAGCTCTCGTGAATGTGGTCAAAAGGAAAAGGAAGAAAGGTTTTGACGTCTGTTTAGCTAGGTCACCCATGATTACCCAGTACTTACAATATTTCTATGTAACAGGTGGCGAACTTATCGCCAACCGATTAGTTCTCGAGTCATAAGACATTATTACTTACTTGTGTTTGTCCAGACTGCTTTGTAGGATAGACTATCTACGTTCCAGCCACGCAACTCATAAAAGGAGGCTTATGTCACTAGCACCGTGACATGTAACTACGTGGTAGAGTTACGTGCGACTCATGCGCATTGGTATCACCACCTTACCTATAATTGCTGCCGCCGTAACGTCAGTGAATGTCGTTGACGTGTTCCGGTCCGAAGAATAAGGTAGCCGTTAAACTAAGTTTTGCTCGAGGCCTATCATTCCGGCCTCAAGTTGGCAACGCACCATTACCACCTTTGGTCTCTAGGCATCGTGAATTTCTTATCATCAGGAAATCTGTCTGCTTGTTTGCTTCCAATATCATAAAAGAAAGATATACTAACCCAAATGTGCTTTACATACCTATATTCTGATTATGAATATCACCAATTATTATTTTCAGGCCCATATCCCCGAAGAGTTAACTCTTGACTTGCCCAGGACACTAAGTCCCACAATGTGCCAACCCGAGGTATATCCAATCCCAGGCAACGATTTTTACATTAGAAAATCGAAAAATCGTTATTTTTTTATTGCCAGACCTGAGAATCGAAGCCGGGACCTAGTGAAATTCTGTCCAATAAGGAACATTTACACTCCAGAGAAGATACTAAAGAGTAATTTGTATTTGTAATCAAAGAAATTGTTTCTTTTACTGCGCAATTTGTAAATCGATACTGCTATTATAGAACGAATGCACTATAAGGGCTTCCAATAATAACTAGGCCATTAGCAATACTTCAGTATTGTCAACTGTTCGATCTGAAGAAAGGAACCTATTGTTATTAAAATTTTCAGATACATTAACAACTAGTGTTAAACTTTTTCCTTTTTTTGACTTAATTGTCGTGGTATCTCCTCTGTGGTCTAGCGGTTCAGTTGTTAGATTTGACTGCATAAGGTCTCGGGTTCGATTCCTAGATCGGGCAACAAAAAAATATTTGGTTTTTCGATTTTCTAGTATAAACACGTTGCATAGGATTGGATATGTGCCCAGTTGGCGATAGGCTTGCCACCTATCACATTGTGGGACTTGTGTCTTCGGCTAGTCGTGGATGCCCTGGTTGTGCCTCTGTCTATATCTTTGGGGATATGGGCCTGAAGATAGTTTTTTATCATCATGGTATTGATTGAGAATACAATAGTAAACAGTGTTTAGTAAAACATATGTTCAACGAGTGTTGAACAAATTTTATACGAAACTATTATAATACTTAAAAAATACCGAAGTAAGAGTAAAGTTAAGTTGATAATATTATAGTCTGTATCACCTTGTAATAAAGATCAGTCAGTTAAGACTGAAGTACTAAAGTGACAGTTGAAACTTAAGTATTTTAGTCTACATTTATTTATGATTCTAAAATAGTTTTATGAGTTTTAAAAAAGCTACACTATTTTACTTATTAATCGACTCTAAAAAGGAGGAGGTTTTTAATTTGACTCTTTGTTTTTCTTTTTATATCTTTATTACGGTTGTTATGCCATTATTCGGTAAATAGCAAAAATGTTATTGATTATTTTTAAAAAGATACGTAATGATTTTGAGGTGTCTCATATTAACTTTATCATGATCCCACTAATCAGATTCATATCCAGGTCGTCCTGCCTCGAGCTACCAATAAGAGAAATATATTTCATAATAGATTTGGTATTTTAGAAAATATATTAAAAATGGGTTGCCTAAAAATTTGAGCCAAAATATTATTTTATTAAAAATCATATCTTAGATATTTTATCAAATTTTGCAGTATTAAATTATAAAAGAAAACATATACCGACTACAATAGTTAGACATCTGAATCGGTTTTGCAATTTTCATTATTTTTTGTGTGTTTGTTACGCGATATCTCGGCCTGTTAAGTAGCCAAGTAGCAAGTAGCGATATTGATAGAGTTACTTGGGAAAATGAGTCATGGTTCTGAGGTGGTCTTATGTTAATTTCATCATGATTTAGTTTGATTCAGTTACATTTAATAATGCACCAATCGTGAGTTTCGTAAAAAAAATAGGCATTATTGAATATAACCCAAAAAAAAACTCCTCCCGTGTTGGTCTTTTTTTGAGTTACTCTTTTATTTTTGGCACCCCTTTGTAGAATAGACCATCTGCCTTTTTTCTAGCCACCTCGTAAAAGATGAGCGTAGACTAAAACCGAGACATCCGACTTGGTAAAGTTTTGCGGCGTCTCGCCCGGATTGGTACTAGTGCCTTGCATTTCCTGGAGTCGTAACATCAGCGCTTGCAGTTGACGTGTTCTGGTTTGGAGGGTACGGTAGCAGGTAACTTGCTAACATCAGCTTCAGGATTCAGGTTGGGAACGCACCATTACCATCTCTCTTGGTGTCTCTAGGCCGGTTGAATTTCTTACCATCAGGAAATCCGTATGCTTGTTTGCTTTCGAATATCATAAAAAAAACAACCATGCATAATACTTGTCTTAAGTAAATAATATATAAACAATAAATTACATTTACATAGATATTACCCTCTAAGCTACAGTAACGTCTTTAGCACAGAATACGAGTAAACTTAACATGGCAACACTTAACATTTAACATTTTAAGAGTACCTAACTAACACACAGACATTTAGTACGATTATTTAAATTATGCACTACGGCTTTACACTTTTTATTCTTTTTACACTTTATACTTTTATTTTTAAATTGGCTGACCTAATCTAAATTAAGGCGAAATGATTAATTATGTAATAACAACTCTATATTATGTAAAACTTAACTATTATAAAATCTTGGGGAATGTAGCCGAAGTGCATAATTTAAACAGTACTACTATACAATCATTGAGTATTTAAGGATACTACGTAGTATGAGAGGATTACAAACATAAACTGGGTAGGTGCATTAAAATAAAGTGGATTATCAGCTACGTAACATTTTATTTCCCCTAAAAATAGGGAAAAATATTAAATTGTTATTGGTTGCAAATTGTTCTTCCACCTAAGTAAATTTTCAAGTTTTAGTAACAAGTTATCCAAAGATTATGAACAAGTTATCGAACAGATATACCAACGTAAAGAAACTCTCATTAGCGTCACAAAAATCTCATTCTTATTTTCCCTTATTAGATTCACACAAAAGTACCTACAAGTATAAGGTTTTCTCGAGTCGTTGTTAAGGGCTGCCTGAACTCGTAAGTGGGGATTGCGAAGGTCTTCATAATAATGCCGACTCCGGATGTGTGCTTCCGGCAGAAATTCTTGTAAAGAACTTCCCCCGTTTGAAAAACGTAGAAGAAACGAAAAAAATGATCGAAAAACGTAATATCAGCATCCGGTTGGCAGTAAGCCAGGCTTCGGATAACACAATGAGCACGGCAAAGATTTTTGCTGCAAAATATTCACATATTTTTCAATAAGTCCAAATTAATATAAACAGTTCTGTGGTACAGCAAAATTCAATCAAAAATTCAAAAAAAAGTTGTAAAGTCTTTTTACCGATATTGAAAGTTAGTCTTTCATCATCACTACATAGTATAAAACAAAGTCGCTTTCTCGTCCCTATGTCCATTTATATGCTGAAATCTTTAAAATTACTTAAAGGATTTTGATGCGGTTTTTTTAATAGATAAAGTGATTGATGGGGAAGGTTTATATGTATATTTCATAACCGTGCAAAGCCGGGGCGGGCCGCTAGTGTTTTTATAAAGAATGCGTATAAAAATAATGCAACATTGGTTGAACCACTAAAAAAAGTTCTATTCCACATTATTTAGACATTCATAAATTTTAGGTACTTGTTTTATATTTATAATGAAATAATTGAAGGAAACAGTTAAATTGCAAAAACTCTACTTGAATTCCGTTGCTATATTACTATATGAAAATGATTTTGTGTAACTCATGATTCGTTGGTTTCTATTTTTTTAAGTTATGTCAAACAGTTTTACTAGTCAGAACGTCATGAAATTTTTAAGAAACTACCTCAAAATCATTACCGACCTTTGCCAAAAGGTACAATCAAAATTCGTTTATTACTGACCGAGTAATCTCTTCAGAAACATTAAATTAAAAATGACGTATAGCTAGTCAAATAGATAATCTGCACTTTTTGGAGTTTTCTAACAGCAAACAGTCAAATTGATAACCTTCTTTTTTGAATCAGGTTAAGTTTCTGAGCTCTTTTGTCCTGGCAGAAGTAAACATTTATATATTAAAACTTACTGACGTTTACATCTGTGCAAAGTGCAAACTAAAGTAATATTAGAAATTCCCGTACCTACCTGACCACAGTACCTGACATTGGCTAAATAATTTATGAAAAAAGAATTGAAAGCCATATTTATAAAAGAAAAAGAAAGTAATACTACTATTGTAAGATATTATATGCTTATTGATTTAAGGGGCTACTTTGCGTAAATTCAGACAAAACCAAAATACTAGAGGTATTTTAAAAAAAATAGTAATGACATTAGCAGACAAATTTGTATTGGTTAAGTTGACAACGTAAGGTTTTTTCCCGAGCAATGAGGAAATTTTCCCTTGATTACTTATATTATTCATTAAACTAACGTCTAAAGTTATTAATAAATGTGTTCAAAAATTTTAATTAAATTAAAATTAATAATATATGTCGGCGCAACCACATTAGTTCCTCTGAAAAACTAGAATAATTAAGTTAAATAATTTGATGATGTCCAGAAAATAAGTTTATAAACCATCAGTTGATTACTTTGAGTCGATTGCGATGTGAAATTAAGGTTATCATTGTTATTTCGATACTTAGCCTAACGACTTGTAAACACCTGTGCCTGCACGTGCGCCGAGCCTTATAAAAACGGCTGCACTGTAAGCGATAAGGCATTCACGATCCACAAACCAATGGCAGCACGTCGTTATGCTGCCCGTTAAATAAACGAAGTGTAAAAACGATTGTGAAGTTTTTTTGAGAACACCCAAAATGAGTCATCATCATGGAAACAACAATTGTGGCGTCAGTAAGGCTGACGTCACGCTTTTAAAAACACTACGGACGTTCCTCATCCGTCATATACATACATACCTACATTGCCCTGTCTTATTGCAAACCAAATCATAAAGTAAAATAAATGGAACCCATTTGTAACAAAAAAAAGTCAAATTCTAACGTTATACAATAAAGAACATATTACGTTGCCAACCCGGGCAACGCAGGTCTGTTAACTAAAGTCGTCTACTAAATATCAGTTCTTTGTTAGGAGTTGAATCTTTAGTAGTATTATAACTACGTGATTAGTTTGTAGAAATGACATGTACAAACTAATCTGACAGCACCCAACGTTTTTGTCGCTTTCTATTACTATTAGAAAGAGGACAGCCACACATAACTCAAAATTAGTAAAGTAAAAATAAATAAATAAATATCCCTGGACAAGTTACACAAATTGAATCTAACCCCAAAGTAAAATTATGTGCTTGGGTTATGGGTCAAAATGTTCATCACACAAATGCCTGACCCCTTCGGGAATCGAACCTGAGCCTATCGGTTGGTCAGTGTAGTTAGGCGTGTACGCTAGCGACTCGACCAACGAGGCCGTCAAAGTGACCGCACAATAAAATAACTACAAATTTATGTAGTTATTTTATTGTGCGGTATAGTATATTGTGCGCTACGCGGTATATAGTATATTTTGTTCCTAACAATACTACAATTATATTTAACTGGTATTTAAGAAGGTTTATATAACTGTACTTCTACACCTGGGTGCTTATAAAATTTATTCCAGCATCAATTTATTTATTTCTGTGTATTAGGTATTGTTGACTAACACAAAACACAAGCACTGAATACTACTAATACACTTTCTCTACACCTATGTCGCTTTGTATGCTTTAATCTTTAAAACTACGGAACGGATTCCGATGCGGTTTTTTTAATAGATAAAGTAATTGAAGAGGAAGGTTTATAAATGTATATTTTATACCCTTGCGAAGCCGGGGCGGGCCGCTAGTCTATATCTATACATATAATAAATTTGTAAAAGGGTCAATTCTGTACATTGAAAATATTGAAAAAATAAATAGCAGGGGGTGTTACTCGACCGATACCAAACCCAAATATGTGATCTAAAAAAAATGTGTCCGTCTGTTTGTCTGTCTGTATGTTCAGGCATCACGTGAAAACTAACGGTTCGATTTCGATGAAACTTAGTATAATAATACCTTATTATCCTGGGCATAAAATGGGATACTTTTTATCTTGGAAAAATACGTAGAAAAAAAATGAATCTTAATTTTTTAGTTTTATCACGCGAAGACCGACATCCCCGCGGAAGGAGTCGCGGGCGGAAGCTAGAAAGTAATAATTCTTACTGAATCTAGCCCTGATTCACCATATGTAGTTTTTCCAGTGACTTTCAATATTATAATAAGAAGCAGTGCATCATAAACAAAGTACTACTCAAAATTAATATTATCATAATTATTATTGAATTGTCTATATTCAACTGGCTCGAAGCCAACCAAGCCGTGAATGAGTTCATAGTAACCGTTCATTATATCAGTCATCTTAGCTTAGTGGTGATGTTAATGAAGCGGACTGATCTAGATTTAGTTTAGTTTTAGTCTTATTAGTTTTTATTAGGTGTCAATTTATTTATAGATAACGTATTTAAAGGTGAAATAGTTGAAAAGACATGTGATTATAGCATGTGGGGAAATATTAAAGCGAAACTTTTATTATATTGTCTCAATTTTTTTGGTCTGTGTGTCGCATGTCGCGTGACGGGACGTCAGAGAAGTCGAGGCAAATATGGCGGCGTCTATAGTTTATAGTTAAAGATCAAGTTTCACTTTTACCGTGGTTTCATAAAACCGCAGAATCCTTTTTTATTCTAAGATTCATTTTAGTTTTTTCAACAAATGTTTAAATTAAACAATTTGTAGGAATATATTTTTCATGTGATATGCAACTTATTTGAGCGCCTAGTTAGCCGAGGAGCCAACTTACAAGCCTGGCTCCATCGAACAAACGCGAGGCTCCGGTTAGTTTTCGGATTGCAGCAGGCACATGTGTGATGAAAATGTATATGTTGGTATTTCTGGGTATCGAACTTTATGTAATTTATTCTGGTATATATTAAAGTATTTCTATGCTATGTTTAAGGCCGCTTTTTTGTGGGAGAAAATAAATAAAGATTATCATGTATTAGTATCTACTAACACCCCATGTCACAAGAATATCATTTGCTTACTTTGTTCTAAGATTTAATTTGTGTAAATTATTTGGGGGTATTTATTATTATTCATTATTTATCTTCACGGCCGAATCTCCAAAAGAGATAGACAGAAGTGCCATCATGGCACAACTAACTAAAGATACTAAATCCCACAATGTGATAGTTGGCAAGGTACGCTTATAGCCAACAGGGCACATATCCAATGTAGAGCACTAATTGGAAATTTGAAAAAAATACATTTTCCTTTTGTAGTTTGACCTAGAGGCCCAGGACCACAAAAAGTTAAGTCCAATACCAGACTGCTTGACTACAGAGGCGCTCATGTGATAAAAGACGCAATATAAGCACTTTTTACTGATACTGTATAAATGTATAAATATATACTGTATATGCTGTATATACTGTATAATATACTGTGTGTACTTATAATGTATATACTGTATAAATATAAATGTAATATACTTTTGTAAATTTTATTTATAAGAAAAAAAGACAAGCCCGCTGAGTTTCTTTCGCCGGATCTTCTCAGTGTGTGGCCGCGTTCCGATCCGGTGGTAGTTTTTAGAATTATATAGATCCGTCACAAGAATCTTTGTATAGATCCATGTGAATAAATAAATTTTGAGTTTGAGTTTACTATGAGACCAATTATGGCCTCTATAATCTCATAACATCTACAGTGTCTCTAAATAATTATTGTTATCGATGCGTCACTTTTCGGTGCATCCCCGGGGATGTAAGACATAACCTACAAGGCCTGGTTTAGATAAATCGGACCACGACAATGCCAACTTAGCTGTATGGCACCAGAAATAGTTAATGCAGCTGTGGTGGTATCTTTATCAAGTTCAACAAACTTGCTGACGTTACACACTACCACTGTAACCATCAAACCAAGAGGATTTGCCACACTAAAAACACGTAATATATAACAGTTTAAATACATAGACTAATCACCTCTGTGGTCTAGCGTTCCCGGTATTAGACTGGACTTCATGAGGTATCGGGTTCGATTCCTGGGTCGGGCAACAAAAAGAAAATATGGTTTTTCCAATTTCCTAATAAAAAAATGTTGCCCGGGATTGGACGTGTGCCCGGTTGGCGATAGGCTTGCCATCTATCACATTGTGGGACTTAGTGTCTTTGACTAGTCGTTGGTGCCGTGAAGATACTTACTTATTTACTTACTTTATAAAAACAAAAGTAATAAAAACGGTGATACTCGTTTCTATTTACCTTGGCGTCATTCAACTTCTTCTGGAAGACAGATGCTGACGCGATTAATTTGTAATTTTCAAACAAAAAATCCAAATATGTAGTGTTTGAGTATTCGATAAATATGCATAAAGTACCACCTAAATGGAGCAGAAGTGCTCCGTCATTTAAGGAAATTCAGCTCAAGGGGATAATCGTTTCTGGAAGCCGAGAACTCTTAAAAACACCGCAATACAGAATATTCAAGTAAATTTTATAAATGGATCTTTTGCTGAATAGTTGAAAGGATGCTGAAGATTATCTTTAACATTGAAGCCAAGATTTTCCTTTCATTTCCAAGATTATTTTTTATTTGAAACGCAAATTGACTTACTTGACTTAAGGTTCAATATCCTGTGAAGATTTTTATCTTAAGTGATGTCTGAAGATGTTTGTATTCGTTAATTATTTTGAATTTAATTAAATTTAAAGCTTAATATATAAATAAAATAAAAAACAAATACACTACATAGTATAAAACAAAGTCGCTTCCTCTGTCCTTCTGTCCCTTTGTATGCTTAAATCTTTAAAACTGCAAAACGGATTTTAATTGGTTTTTTGATAGATAAAGTGATAGACGAGTATATATGTATATTTTATACCCGTGCAAGGCACGGGCAGGCCGCTAGTAGAAAACATTTAAGTTAATGTATTTGCCTCTGTGCTGTAGCTGTTCAATTATTGGACTTGACTGCGTGAAGTCAAGGGTTCGAATCCCGTGATTAAAATATGTTGCTCGGAATTGGAAATGTGCCCGGTTGGCGATAGGCTTGCCACCTATCACATTGTAGGACTTAGTGTCTTTGGCTAGTCGTGGGTGCCCTGGTTGCGCCTCTGCCTACCTATTCAGGGATATGGGTGTGAAGATGCTTTTTATATTTATTATTATTATATATACGTATATGTATTATAAATAGGAAGACAAAGGTACAACCAGGGCACACACGCCTTTCTTAAACACCACACGATATGATAGATGGCGAATCTATCGCCAACCGGATACTTAATCTGGTGCACCGTTGGGTTACAAAATTGAAAAAAACACATTTTGAGTTATTCAACTCGGGAATTTTCAGAATCAATGGAATTTGAGACTTTATACAGTAATCGCCTAGAACGGGCCACTAAATCACAGAGACAACTATGTGTATTATATACATTATGTAATGAAATATAAACATATCTATTTAAAGTTAACTAAAAGTTTATTATTATTTGTAAAGCACTTTACTATCAGACGTCTTGCTGAATGCTTATGCATTCAACCTGTACTCAGTCCTTATGAACTGCCAGTCAGGAATGCAAATATCCTTTTAATCTGCTCTGAGGATTCAAATGAACATAATGTTAGTACACCATACTTAGGTAATTTATCAAAAAGTGGTTAATATTTTTAAAATTACGAAAAAGTAATTAGATAGTTTTATGTTTTTGTTTTTTGTAAGAGAGTGAGTATTATACTTAGTCTGGCCATAAATACTGTTACA
>NJDD01001853.1:46030-83155 GCA_002245505.1 Calephelis nemesis
TATGTTTTTGTTTTTTGTAAGAGAGTGAGTATTATATATAATTGATTGTACACATTGTTTCTCCTCGTGTTAGTCCGAGCTTCCATGCAGAATAGACCATTTCCCTCCCTGCCAAGCAGCTCACAAAAGTCGAGCATAGGCTTACTGCCACTAACACCGTGAGATCCTACTAGGTGGTAGAGTTTCGCAGCGGCTAGCCCAGATGACTAGACAGAATGTCAGTGCTTACCATTAACGTATTCGGGTTTGGAGGGTAGGGTAGCTGGTAAACTTACTTTAGCTCGAGGCCTAATATTCCAGTTTCAGGTTGACAAAGCAACATTACCACCTTTGGTGTCTAGACGGCGTGAATTTCTTACCATTAGGAAATCCATCTGCTTATTTTTTTTATGACATTGGAAGGCAAACAAGCAGACGGATTGCCGGGTGGTAAGAAATTCCCGCCGCCTCGAGTCACCAAAGGTGGTAATGGTGCGTTGTCAACCAGAGGCCGGGATGTTAGGCCTAGAGCAAAATTAAGTTTACCGGCTACCTTACCCTCCGAACCGGAACACGTCATGACGTTAGGGCGGCAGGAAACCATAATTGCCTTCCGATACCACAAAAAAGTCACCTAAAACCTTAAACTTGTGGGTAAAATATATTTTGCGTCGCTTTTTAATGCTTTAGTACTTGTATATCTTTGTTTATTGAACCAAGATTTATGACCCATTATAGAAAGGTGCCTTGAATGTAATGGTTTCTTGCAATATTAATAAGTATTCTTACTAGAAGAGCATATTGATGACAATACTTTGTTGATAAAAAGGATCTTCAAACCCATATCCGAAGTGGTAGGCAGAGGCACAACCAGGGCACCCATTACTAGCCGAAGACACTAAGTCCTACAAAGTGATAAGTGGCTAGCCTATCACTAACCGGGTACGTGACTAATTTCAGGCAACGTTATTTTTATTAGAAAATTTAAAATACACATTTTCTACTTTTTTTGTTGCTAATCCAGGGCCTTTAAAAAATCAAGTTCGGCGCCGGACCGCTGTACCGTAGGGGCGATTTTAATTAGTAGATGAATTAGTAAATATTTTGACCGCATTTGTGTGATAAATATTAAGATGTCTGCATTTTCATGCCTGGGTGTTTAATAAATTTATTACCTATTTAAGTATTTATGTGTATAAGAATACTTGACTAATACCTATAGCATATTTTTTTACTTTGGGGTTACATTCAGGTATTTTTATTTATTTGAAAAAATTAAAAAACAGTTTTCTTAAAAATCAACCTCAAAGACTCATTAGAATTGTTACAGTTTATATTAAAATCAAATTGAAATTATCCGAAATTGTTGCCCAAAGTAACTTATCTTGGACTGAAAAAGTTGCGGCAAACAGTATATTATAATAAAATATTTATAGCAAAGAAATTACTTACGAAATTGCACATATTCGTGGAAACATGTGTAATTTTCTTGACTTAATGTTATTGTTTCAAAGTTTCATTTTCATTTTTCATAATTTTTGAAGTGAAAACTTCTTTAGCGGCGTTGCGCACTTTTTTTGGAATAGGTAAAAACCTGTAAACTCGCGTCAGGACACGGGCTTTGATAGAAAATTCGTAAGACGACGCAGGGCGCTTGCGCGAATATTCGCGTTGTCATTTTTGTGTACGATAGCGCAATAAATGAAAATTATACCACATAAATGATGCTGATGAGTGATTTCATACTGATAATTATATCGATTCGTTCAAAATTGTTCCCTAACCATTCCAAAAATCAAAAATACACAACGTTAATATTCAAGTTTTCACTTAGGGTGTGTACGTACTCCCGAAATGCAACCCGTCGTCTTTTTCTCATGAAAAAGTCAAGCAGCTCGCATTGACGTTTTTATACGCAGTAAAAAGACATGCTTTGACTTTGTCATTACAGACCGTCGAGGGCTTTAAATGCAGCTTAAATTTTCCAATAAAGTATTTTTAGAATATTATTTATTAAAAATCAATCCCTAGCACGGAACGCGTTCTAAGAAATAATATTTCTCAGACATCTATTACACGATACCGCTGTCAGTTTTACCGCAATAGAGAATGAAATACGTTTAACGGTTTACTAAATGTATCGATGTAAATGTCAAGCAACGCCTAAGTCCATTAGGTGGTCGTTTCAATGACTGCTGTTAGACTGA
Source organism: Calephelis nemesis (assembly GCA_002245505.1). Taxonomy (NCBI): domain Eukaryota; kingdom Metazoa; phylum Arthropoda; class Insecta; order Lepidoptera; family Riodinidae; genus Calephelis; species Calephelis nemesis. The sequence goes on from NJDD01001853.1 coordinate 48,217, forward strand.
CAGAAAAACCTATCGTATGATAGCCCGCTAATAATAAAATTACCTATCAAGCTATATCACTACTGGAAGTTACATTCCTAACAAAGACTTCGTATTGGGACTAGCAAAATATGGTGCAATATAACTCTTGAAAGTCACAAGTTTGCGCGTTTTCCACCAACCACTCCTTTCTTTTGACTGAATGCAACGTAGAGCTTCTCAAATTGTCAACGATAGGGCAATGAAGCAATAGGGCTAGTTGAAATTTTGGATTACTTACTTTTCTACCGGGAAATGTATTTTGTTGAATTTTCATGGGAAATGATTCCGGGGAGTTGTTTAGTTTAATTTTTGCCTCTAAGTTTTTCCTTTGAATATCATGTCATAGTTCAAGGTATCATGTCCATCATCTATATGCGTTGAGATCTGCAACTGTGCGAATCCGAAGACACTTTGTGGAACCAGTTAACGAGGGGGGTATTTCCAAACGAATATGACTTCGGAACCTTCAATAAAAGAGCGTACTTGTTCTTTGAAGGTCGGCAATGTGATATCCCTAGTGATGCGGATGTTCCCTATTAGTAATTACTTAGCCTCCGCTGTCTGTCTACTGGCTGTTTCTCATAAACTGTGATAGCTTGAAAGCTGAAATTTTAATTTCACTCCTCCTGTGTTTTTGAAGTCAGTTAAGTAGTCTATAAAAATGAGATATCCGAGTTGAATTTGTAATGAACGCCTGTTTTAATGACATAGAAACTAGTTTTAAATTCTAGACATTGCCGACAGTAATTTCACAGGAGTTTTCATATTTGGCTAAGAAGAACTTCACATACCTAAGGGCCACTTGTACGTTCACGGGTTAAGTATTTAACTCTGAGTTAGCTTAAAATTAGGCTAAATTCACTTCATATTTGACAGTTTAACTCAATATTAAAGTAAACCCCGAAACGTGCAAGTGCCCCTAAGTTTTGTATAAATTTAACAATACAAGAGTCAAAACATTAATTGATTTAGGTTTTTTTTTGTTAACACCAAAGAATTGGAAAAACTCAGTTAAACAAGAAGTTTAAGAAAACTATAGTATCTTCACGCCCATGTCCGCGAAGGGGTAGAGGTACAACTAGGGCACCCACGGCTAGGTGAAGACACTAAGTGCCACAATCTGATAGGTGGCAAGCCTATCGCCAACCGGGCACACATCCAATCCCAATCCATTTTTTCCAATCCAATTGGAAAAAATCTTATCCTCTTTTTGTTACCCGACCTGGATTGCTGGACAATAGAGGCAAAGTTTAATGTAAGAATTAAATGTTTATTCACTTCTTAAGTTTAGAAGCGATAAGTATTTTCTTTTTAAGACAGAATACAAAAACGTCTTTCATTAATATAAGACATAAATTAATTTCAACTGAGTCTTCTCCCCTATCTCAGTAGTGCTATAAATATTAATAAAACTAAGTGCAAACTAATTTGATAATCGCACACATTATCTACACTAATTTTTGTAATGTAAAAGGAGAAAAGATTCGTTTATTTGCATGTTTTCATTAGGCTCCAAAACGACTAGACCGATTTGGTAAATTCTTTTTTTATTACAAACATTAATACATGTTTTCACTCGGAGTCACTTACGGGGTAAGCAAAGGGTATCGAGTGCCACGCCTCACGATCCTGACAGACCTGGCTTCCATCACATTCATTATTTACCCTTTTCAAACAAACAATTAAAATTATTAAAATTCGTTTTCTTATTACGAGTAAATGCTGATTTTCTCCGTGATGAGCATGTGAAATATTTTTTGGACAAATCAAGAACTGCAATTGCAAACAAACAGACAGACAGAAAAATTTACAATACTAGCAGTAATTTCGATTAGAAATTCTAGAATAAAATCATGGTACCACCGCGTTACCTGTCGCCAAAACGTCAGCGCTTGCCTCGGACTTGTTCCGATTCGGACGGTAGAGTAGCCGGTAATCTTACTTTTGCTCGATGCCTAACATTCCGGCCTCATGTTGTAAACGCACCATTACCACCTTTGGTGTCTCCTGTCGACGTGAATTTTTTAAAGTCAGGAAATCTGCCTGCTTGTTTGCCTACAAATATCATAAAAAAGCTTTTTCGAAGGCACAAAAATTTTTGTTAATCAAGATATTACGTGATTACATGTTGGTCCGGGCACCTTCCCTATGTTGGTGCGGGCTCCTTCCCCCGTGTTGGTCCAGGCTCCTTGGCAGAATAGACTATCTGCCTTCCTGCCAGGCAACTCGTAAAAGGCGTGCATAGTCTTACCGTCACAATGCCGTGACATCTTACTAGGTGGTAGAGTTTCGCAGCGACTCGTCCGGATTGGCACCACCGCTGGAATAGATAATCCAGCCACTAAGCGCCCAATGCTTGCTGTTGACGTGTTCCGGTTGGAGGGTAATGTAACCGGTATACTTAGTTTTGCTCGACGCCTAACATCCCGACCTCAGGTTGGCAACGCACCATTACCACCTTATGGTGTCTCTAGGCAGCGTGATATCTCTTACCATTAGGAAATCCGCCTACTTGTTTGCCTTTCATTATCAAAAAATATATGCATTGAATTATTGAGCTACATTGTGATCCCAAAGTTTCTCCTTACCTCGTATAACATTATTGAGGAACCCGTTCCTAATGGTATTATTTCCAAACGCATTCTTTGGTTTTTTTGAATGTATGTTAAGCTCAGAGTAATTACTCTGAAACCGCCTGATGGAGAGCTTAGGTATAGTCTAAGGTGAAGGCATACTCAGCTAGAAGAAGACTATTCACTCTTGCTTTTAAATACTTCCAAATTATACTATTCCGGAAAATATTTGGCAGAAAGTTCCAGTCCTTTGCAGTACAAACAACAAATAAGCTGAGAAATCTTTGTAAGTGTGCACGGCTATCAACTATTTAAGGGTGATAGCCCGCAGTATAAGTACCTTCAAAAAAGATTGTAATAATTCCTGAAGATTTTGTTATCTGTAACTCTTCGATTGCTGCTAAAATCTGAAGGCAGATATAATCAATGAATTGGTGCTCATTCGCCTCTTAGCCTATAAATAAAGAACTCAACTGAGTTTTTTCTTTCACTCGCCATAAATAAAAAGTGTAAATGGGTATGAACTTTAATGATGACATACAATGTGCGGTTTAATTTAAAAGTGCACAAAAGGCGACATCAATTGTTTCCGAACTGCTAACACACAAACGTATGGCACAAACAAAACATAAATTCATTTTAACTCAGTTCGCTTCCCGTCTTCTCAAAATGGTCTTTAACGTCCTCTGAGCTTTGTGTAAATACCGCTTTTAAATTTATCGCCATAATAAATGTTGAATATGCTTTTTCTATGAAAATAAGTTCAAATTTACTCGCTTAGTTATTCTTTATTACGCTGTTCTATACAAGTTTAGATAAATTGCTTTTAAAACGCTGATTTAATTTTGCTGCAGTTGGTGTTTGCTTTTTCCTGTAGTCAAGCGTGTAAAAGGAAGAGCTTAATGTTTTCCTGAGAGATCATATTTTTTAAAATCATCTTATTCATAATATTGGCCCTGATAGAAGAGTGCCCGTTAGACCTACATAATAGGCCTAACACCGACGCATGTAACGTCTATAGTGTCTATAGGCTAAGGTTATCTCTTACCATAAGAGAAGTCATGTGCTTGTTCTGTTGTGTTTGTTGGATTGCACTCCGAGAATGCCGGCATAAGTGAAAACTTGAATATTAACGTTGTGCATTTTTGATGTTCTGGAATGGTTAAGGAATAAATTTGCACCAACTATCGTACACAAGCATTACAAAACGAATATTCGCGCAAGTACCCTGCGCCGTCTTAACGAAACAGCAAGCGCAGCCAAACATTTTTGCCGTGCCATTGAAAGAGAGGGGGATACTTCCTTTCCTACGCCGCGCCGGCTGCTTACTCTCCATCCATCCTACTAATATATTCGATCAGGTCACGTATCCTGACACGAGTTTAGAAGTTTTTACCCATCCCAAAAAAGGCCGCTAAAGAAGTTTTCATTTCAAATAAGACAAAGAAATCAGAAAAAGAGCTTTCGTGTTTTGTAAACTTACTGATTGTTTTGAGGTTTGGAAAAGCATGAAACAGAAAAGCTCTAGAAAGTTTAGGTAAAAAATCACGTGCCAAAAGATTTCGGACATGAGATAAAGTTGCATCAATAACATCTACGGTGACAATAATTGTAACGACTTGCCATCAGGAGAATTGTGCTGTCTGTCTCCCCGGGTTGGTAACGCACTATTTCTGTTCTTGCACCATCAGTGGTAAATATTAGCAACGTATATATTTTATAAGAAAATTAGTCTGCTTATTTGATTTCATGTTACAAATAGTATTCCCGAGAAATCCAGCTGATTTCAACGAAGTAAAATAATATGCAGCCATTTCAAGTGGTATTTGGTGAAGCATCCTATATGAAGTCCCGGGAGCCCTCTGCAAATACTGCCCGGGGAACATAATCGGTGCACAGTCGAGAATACCGGGGGACGATACTCTTTATCCGGGATTAAATTTTGCAACGGACCGACTTTTGCGACGTCTAAAAGTTCTCATCTTATGAAATATATAAGGGATTATTCAATAAGTTTTATATTTAATCTATTTTAATACGTTTGTGTGTTTTGTGGCACTTTATAAGTATATTTGGCTTTCGAGAGTAGGGAAACGATAAATTTATATGAGTATGAGTTTTAAAACAACGGATTAGTGTTTACGTCATACCATTTCCGTCTTTGGTGTATGTAGGTGACGTTTATTTAAATATCACTAAGAATTGGGTTAGAGAGAGGAGGCTTAATTAAGTATAGCCCATAGCCCTATAGGCCCATAGCCCCGAATAAATTGGCAGAGGCACAACTAAGGCACTCACGTCTAGCTGAAGAATCTAAGTCCCACACTGTGATAGGTGACAAGCCTATCGCAAACCGGGCACATATCCACTTCGGGGCAATCTTATTTTTTATTAGAAAATTGAAGAAAATTTCTTTATTTTGTTGCCTGACACGGGGACGGAACCCGGAACCTAAAGAAGTCAAGTCCGACGCCAGACCGATACACCACAGAGGTGGAGGGAGGAGAAGGGATAATATTTACTAACGAAATAATTCACACAAAAGAAGTAAAAATAACACTAAAATTTATTTAAAACAAAATACATACTTAAAATTACAAAGAAATAGTAGTAGCAAATTATGAATACATTAATCCATTAAAGGGAATTTCATTTTAAACGAATCTAAAACGCAGATTTTCTTCCTTCAAACGAAAAAATCGCATCAAAATCCGTCCACCCGTTAATGAACTACAATGTTACAGACAGATCTACACACACAGACACGTAAAACTTATCAAACCTCTCGTTTAGGGTCGAGGGCTAAAAATACCGATTATTCGGCAAATAGACAACCGCATTGATGGTTCTTTTTTTAAAGATAACTCATGGTGTCGAAATCATCATCATTATCATATTGATGAAGACGTCTTCAACATAAACAAAAATTAAACATTATTAAGTAAAATTCAAAACCCACTAGTAGGTAAAATTTATTTACGACCATTTCGGAGTCGTTTGCAATCTTTCAAAAAAACTATTATCATATCTTGACGTGGTACCTAACGAAATTTTGCAGTCAGTTTTTGCAGTTTTACTGGCTTAATTATTTAAGTCATTTCTATTTCATTTCTCTCTTATATTTTTAACAAGTTGTGAAAATAATTTAATTAAAGAATATTAAAAATAGCTGCCATTTTACGAGCATTTTACAAGACACTGAGAAGTGCAAGATTTTATTACAGAAAGTCTGGACAGGGAAAGCTTGATAAAATGTTGTGATATTTTTAAAGAGAGAAAGCAGACAGAAAATTTTGGTAGAAGCAAGGACTGTGTTCAGGTAAATAAACGTGCCACCAAGCAAGCCCACACTATAGTTAATTTATTGGAGAACGCTTAATTTTGTGCATTCATTAAAAGCGCGATTTTGTTCTCTTAGCTAATTAACTAGCGATTTTTGTTTCACAGTAATCGGTAGTTATGTGTCACAATTTTCTTAAATCGCAGAGAAGAATCAACTTTTTTTAAGTTAATGTATTATTTATAAAATATACTAGGTCAAGTTATACGAGGTCAATTAAAAAAAAAATCAAGAGATTGTACGTATATCCAAAGCTTTCTTTTTGTATCAACTTTAAACTATTTTAATTGAAATGGTTTGACAGCTTTTAGAAACTTGATCTACTGTATTAGGCATATACACAGTATTTGTACACAACCTGACTCAGTCCGATTCTTTTCAATATTTCACCTTAATGATTGTATCTCAATATTTCTTGAGGTTCGTATTTTCTTTTGGCATTCGCCATTAACATGCAGTATTGGCTTGATTATTTTTAAGAGTTGAAAATTTACATCTTCTACGTTATTTAGATTGTAGTATTTATTTCCGATATTTACGTCTTTGATCTAAATACCCTTATCATGCACAAGAATTCTATATCAAATTTTTAAATACAATTTTGCACATATAAACCAAACATAGCCTATAAAATTGCAAACAAAATTACTATTTGATTGACCCTCCCATTGATTCACATAGACTGAAGTAAATTTGATATTATAGTCTATATTACAGTGTAATAAAGACGATAATACCAGGTTGAACTTCGGGGTATTTTAGTTCATGTTTATTAATATGATGGCTAGAGTCAATATAAAGCACTGGCAATCTCGCACTTTGTTTCACAAACTTCATCGTTATTGTTTTCACGCCAAGACCGACCAACCGCAAGACTTGGGTTCGATTCCCTACGGGACAATAATTTGTGTGATGATGATTATTTGTGTGTTTATTGATGAGTTTTAGTTTTGGAGCTATGGTGAAATATTCCCGTACCTACTCTTACTACATCAAAACAACCCAATTTGTAACTCCGTTTTGCAAATAGATTATTTAAATTTGAAATTAGATTCAATTTGTGTAATTTGTCCAGGGATATTTATTTATTTATTTTTATATTTTTACAAAATATGTAGCTCTTAAAGCACTGAGGTGTTTAAAACATATCTGTTTAAAATTATGCGATTTATATATAAAACTACAGTATACCCACGCCTTTCTACCCGAAGAAATAGGGAGAGAAACTATTAGGGTATCACTAGATGAAGGTATTTAATAACACATATGAAAGTGCCTAATCTAAAGCCAACCAGGTAGTTATCGAATTTCAGGTAACGTCTGCTGGAATTTTCTAATTTTCTAATGAAAAATTGAGAAATCACATTTTTAATAGACGAAACCTCATATGGTCAACAATAACATCAAACCATTAGACTACAGTGGTGAATATTTAAAAAACTATTTAATAATACTTGACTAAGTTTAGTGGCCCAACAGTACGTAGTAGGTAAAATTTACACCGCTAACCGAATGGGCCTCCGTTCTCTAACAAGCTCTGTAACAAACACTAAGGAGAAATTATAGGAATTTGTTGTCTCCGATCTTATTAAGTCTTCATTGTTTATATTTAATTTTAGAATTTTGCGCCTTGTTTGTTAAGAATATATATTAGTGGAGTTTCCTTAGTTATTTGTGAAAGGACAGTTTTATAAAATTTGCCAAAGGAAATGAGTCATGAGGTTGAGGTTTTATTTCTTGGATTTTAATAGGATTATAATATAATGGATTTTAATATCTAAACTTTAATACAATACCAAAAAATAACAATAAAGTTTGATATAATTTGACAAAATCGTAATTTTATTTACAACATAATGTAAAAAACAGTTCCTTTCTGCTACTTGTTCTTTGGTACGCTTAGATCTTTACACTAACACATTTATAATTTTGATTCGGCTTTTTTTATTAATAGACTAGCTGTTGCCTCCGTCGTTACCCGAGCAGTAAATGATTCCATAGAAACGTTTTTGGGACAAAGTTTGTATCACAGTGAAATAAAAATTATACTATGTTGGACCTCTGAGTATTTTAGTCTCTCTTTACTAATAAGACGGATTAATTATAAATAGTTACACATACTTAGTACTTTTGCTGTAGGTCTTTGAGTGGTTTAAAAAGGCCTGATATTAAATTTGCTTAAAGTGGTGCGTAGCACTTCACTACCAAGATCAGATATTACTTCATTTTTCGTATTACCTAATGAATGAATATAATTAAGCTATTGTTAGATTAAACAAACAGTCTGATTATTCTCAGATGACAATAAAAATAAACACGGTATCTGTAAGATGTCATACTTTGTAGCGGTTTTTCCATATTTTTTTAAGTGTACTGGGAGATATATAAACAAGCTCATCATAAAATTTACAAAAAATGGCCTCTGTGGTCTAGCGGTCCGGCTTCGGACTTGACTTCTTAAGGTCCCGAGTTCGATTTCAAAAAAAAAATTAGAAAATGTATTTTTTCAATCTTTTAACAGAGATAATTTTGCTGGGGATTGGATATGTGCCCGGTTGGCGATAGGCTTGCCACCTATCACATTGCAGGCTAGTCGGCTAGCTAGTCGTGGGTGCCTGGTTATGCCTCTGCCTACCTGTGAGGGGGGAAATGGGCTTGAAGATACTTACTATGTTTACATTTCAACATAACTCCTTTGAAGTGAAAGGTGCATCTTTGTTAAATGAATTATATTATATGAATGATGTTATATGAATAATAACAATATGAATAGTTAAACTTTTGGATTACGTTTCGTTGACTATAGGAAAAAATCGTTTCATATTTGTCCTATGCTAACTTCCAATTGCGGCTTCGCTTAGATGCTAAAGAAAGAGAGTAACAAACATCCATTTTTACAAAAAAAATACTAGCTGTTGCCCGCGGGGTAAAACTATCATAATAAAATAGTTGGATTAACATATATTATAATAATATGTTAATCCAAGTTGTCTCCTACATAGAAGTCAAAAAAATGTGCTAAATTTCATGGCAATTGGTTTAGCAGTCTCAGCGCGTAGGAGTAGGTAACAAACAAACATACAAACTTTCGCATTTATAACATTAATAGGATAATAGGATTAGGATTAGGATTGTCTTTCATAAGAAACAACATAAACCAAGAACAAAATAATGAGAAAATTATTGTTGAAGTCTAAAATTATCCCCCAAGTGGAGATAAGTTCTATTTTCCTAGCCTCGCTTCCACAAAGTTCATAAGTTTCATAAGATATACATTCTCAGATGTTAACGTATAGCTCCCATAGGAATTTGCATACATGTAATAAGGCTTTATTAAGTTTATTATTAGTTTGGATTATTTAATTTCCTGGCTTATTATTTAGAGTACATATTTTTCTTAACCTTTTTTAAACTTTCATAACTTTTAGCACTTAGAAAAGTGACGTTCTTTGAATACGTATTTTTTTATTTATTTATCAACATTGAACAAGTTTATAAAAAGTATCTCCACGCCAATATCCATGAAGAGGTAGGTAGAGGCACAACTAGGGAACCCATGACTAGCCGAAGACACTTAGTTCCACAATGTGATAGGTGGCAAGCCTATCGCCAACAAGGCACGTATCGTATCCCGAGCAACGGTTTTAAAGTAAAAACTTCTTTGGCGGCGTTGCGCACTTTTTTGGAATGGGTGAAAACTTCTAAACTCGCGTCAGGACACGTCACCTGATTTAAAATTCGTTAGACAGAGCAGGGTTGCATGTGCGAATGATCGTGTTGTCATGTTTTTTTTTTATTATTTTTTAGGAAGGCAAACAAGCAGACGGATTTCCTGATGGTAAGAAATTCACGCCGCCTAGAGACACCAAAGATGGTAATGGTGCGTTGCCAACCTGAGGTCAGGGTGTTAGGTCTCGAGCAAAAGTAAGTTTACCGGCTGCCTTACCCTCCGAATCGGAACACGTTATGACGTTATGGCGGCAGGAATAGGTAAGGCGGTGGTACCAATCCGGGCGAGTCGCTGCGAAACTCTACCACCTAGTCAGATGTCACGGTGTTAGTGACGATAAGCCTATGCTCGCCTTTTACGAGCTGCTTGGCAAGAATGGCAGATGGTCTATTCTGCAAAGGAGCCCGGACCACATACATGATAGTACGACCATACTGATGGTTAAAGCAATTCGTGCAAAATTATTCCCTATCCATTCCAAAATATCCAAAATGCACAACGTTAATATTTAAGTTTTCTCTTGGAAAATTGGAAAAAACAAATTTTCTTTTTGTTGCCCACCACGGGAATCGAACCCAGGACCTCATGAAGTCAAATTTAACCACGGGGACCGCTAGACCACAGCGGTGATTTAATACCAACACTTTCAATCCCACTCTTCCTCTTATCTCACTATTAGGAATGCGGCGTAGGTATATAAAATCACAGATTTGGCGTAGCGCTCTCATTTTGACCGCATTTATCCTACTCTCATGCTTTTTTTGACATACTCAACTTAGTCCATTGAAATGTTACATTTTTCAGGCCTAACCTTGCGTCTTTTAGAGGAGTCAATTTTATTTTTTCGATGTGTAGGGGGGTCAGTGTAAAGCTAAAACCAAGTTTGTGGGGTCGCCACCCTTCTCCCACGACCGCCATCTTGAAAATACGGGTTGAAACGGTTCTTATGATATATCTCTTAAACTATTTATTTATCGTAGAACTATAAATAAAAAAGTTATAAGCGAAAATCTTCAGAAATTCGAGAAAAAAATTATATTTTTCGATGTAACTTTTTTTATCATTTTATGAAAAAAAATATATAAGAGCATTTTTGTAGATCGTTTTTTGAGGAACAAATTTTATATGCATCATTTTTTCATTATGTCAATAGCTAAGGTTCTACAGCGCTCCGAAGTGAGTACTATTGTTTAGTAATCTTAACTATACCTATTTACACACTCTCTTTTCTACATCCGCGGTGTACCTTCCATCCCTGCTAAAAGCGCAACCAAGATATAGAATTTCATTAACTTCTTCTAGCACTACATCATCAACTAAAACTCTAACATCCGTTCTAGCTTTATTTCTTTTAAACACCACAACTTTGGTTTTCATCGTATTAAAATTTAAGGCTTTTTTTTAATCATAATCATTTCAGCGCAGTAAAATAGCAGAAACCGACTTCGATTTCAATAAGTACCTAATTCATCTACATCTACGTTCAAGAGAAAAGAGTATTCTCCTCGGTTTCCTTGGAATTACATCATCAGTTCCACACTTAGTAATGGAAACACCACAAAAGGCTCAAATGATCTTACAAATATAAAAGGAATGTTTAAAATCGGGTCAAGAATGATGTAGAAATCGATTAGCACAAATAAATATTAACATAATAATATTACACTGACCGCCTCGTTGGGCGAGTGGCTAGCGTACACGCCTATAATAAATACACCGACTGACCGCGAGGCTGTGAAATTTTGAAGCGTCTACCGGTTACCGTTTTTAATATTGAACAAAAAACACGTTTATTGTGTCCGGACCCTACTTAACATAATTTTTATTGTCATAGCGGCAACGGAAATACATAATTTATTAAAATTTCAGCTTTCTAGCTATCACAGTTTATGAGATACAGCCTGGAGACAGACAGACATACTTCCATATTATGCCCTAAGAAGCAGAGAAAGATACAACTAGGGTACTCAAGATTAGTTAGAGGTACTTCTATGTCCCACTATGACATAAATGATTTTTTAACCAAATTTTTTTTTGAATGTTAGAGGAAGGCAAACAAGCAGACGGGTTTCCTTGTGGTAAGAAATTCACGCCGCCTAGAGACACCAAATATGGTAATGGTGCGTTGCCAACCTTGGGTCAGGATGTTAGGTCTCGAGCAAAAGTTAGTTTACCGGCTACCTTACCCTCCGAACCGAAACACGTCATGATGTTATGGCGGCAGGAATAGGTAAGGCGGTGATACCAATCCGGACGAGTCGCTGCGAAACTCTACCACCTAGTCAGATGTCACGGTGCTAGTGATGATAAGCCTATGCTCACCTTTTACGAGCTGCCTGGCAAGAAAGTCAGATGGTCTGTTCTGCAAAGGAGCCCGGACCCACACGGGGTAAACTGCAAAATCAAAAAGACTCACTTTAAGTCGCCTGACCTAAGAATTGAACCCAAAGCGCAATATAATCAACGCCTATATAGCAATACTGGGGTAATGTTACATTTTATTGTGTTATATTTAATTGATAAAACAAATTAAAAAATACTTTGAATTTTGAAAAAAGAATGAGTTTTGTACAAGTACCTTAATATTATCGTACTCAAAAATGTACAGTTACGTTCCAATTAGTGCACTAATTAGATAATTTGGCTTCCGCTATTTCATTAATTGGGCTAACGACCTGTTCCGTGGTGATTTATTTTGCTATTACATAAACTATATCGGCAACCTCATGGCTTATCGTTAAATAAAATTGTAAAAATATGATTGTATCCCATTCAAAGTGGTTTGCCTTTTTGTATGTCACTAACCGATCTAGCGAACTTCGTATCGCTTAACATTAACAGCTGCTAACAGTTTGTATAGATTAAAGCACGGGTTTTTTCCTTAATATTTTTCAGGTTATCTCTTGATGAGGCCCCACACAATATAAATGAATTAGCAAAACTGAATCTTCCATTCAGGCGAGATGCAATGACTGCTGCAAATAGATATTTATTTATAATGTGGCCAGGCCGAGGATCTTCGTATCGCTTGACATTGACTCAACAAGCTATTAACAGTTTGTATAGAAAAATTACAGTGTTATTTTTTATTTTCCATCCAGTTTTCCTGGATATTCTCTTCATAAGGAACTCTTCCTAACTATCCTATTATCTTCTATAATATAAAAATGAATCGCTAAATGTGTTGGTAAGGGCATAACTTCCGAACGACTTGACCGATTTGGCTAATTCTTTTTTATTGTATTTGTTATTACCAGGAGAAGGTTCTTACGAAAAGAAAAACCGGGAAAGTTGCAGGGAAAAACAACATTTTATTTTTTTCCCATACAAACTGAACGGGTGGAACGAAGTTCGCCAGAGCAGCTAGTAATATTATTAATGTGAAAGTTTGTATGTTTTTAACTCCTTCACACATTGAAGGTGACTTGGACTAACACATAGGATAGTTTGTATCCAGAAAAATGTTCCTTAGTAACATCTAGTAACTAATACAGCTAAAAAGAATTAGCAAATTGGTCCATTTTTTCAAGCGTGATGCGATGACCAAATCACATAAAGATTCATAAGACAGCACACAAGAACGTGGTTATCTCCTAATGGTAAGAGATAACCGTGACCTATAGTCACCATAAATGTTATAGGTGCGTCTCTGTCCTGTATTCAAGGTGATAGACCAATTTGGCAATTGTACCAGCAACCCTACTCTCCGGACCGGAATTTAACAATGTCATATAACGCTAGGAATACATAAGACGGTAGATTTTGCAGCACGACACTATTTCACAAGTGCAACATTTTAAAGTCTTATGATGTTAAGATAAATTCAAAGCTCGCACTGTAAAGTTATCAAATGTCATGTAGAGTTAAGCTTCTAACTCTACAAGCCCTGAATTCATAAAATGTATACAAAATATGTGGCATGGCCCTTTCGACATTATCAGAACAGCTAGTAATAGTAGAAGGCAAACAAGCAGACAAATTTCCTGATGGTAAGAAATTCACGCCGCCTATAGACACCAAAGGTGGTAATGGTGCACTGCAAACCTGAGGCCGGGATGTAGCCTCAAGCAAAAAGTAAGTTTACCGCTACCTTACACTCAGAACCGGTACACGTCACCGGCAAGCATTCCGGGAGAGTCGCTGCGAAACTCTACCACCTAGTAAGATGTCACGATGTTAGTGACGGTACGAGCTACCTGGCAGGAGGGCAGATGGTCTATTCTGCAAAGGAGCCCGGCAGTTATATCTTAGTAATTTAAAAAACAGTGAACACATTATTCGTCTGACGCCCATGTGACGGTATTAAAATTTCCATGCCATATTTATGACTAAGGTGTAACGTTTGTAGGGTAGAACTAGGGTATGTAGAGTTCAAAGCTTGGCGCTACATAACATCTGGTTTAATAGCTCAAGCCATATAGTATACTAATGGTAACAATTTTACGAAAATGTTTTGATAGGGATTTCACTTATTTTATATGTTTACTTAAAAGTCCAAGATCCAATCAATAAAAAAAGATCAATTTTTAGGATTATTCACATAATATGTTGTTAAGAGATATGCATACCCACTAGCTTGAAAGTGCGGCTAAAGTAGTGGAAGGCAGATATTTCAGCTTTCCTAAAATAATGTAGGTCTGGGGGCTCTGAGTTCTTACGCTATATAATATTATTACTCTTTCGTTAGAACGGCCTAACCATAATGACAATAACTGCACTCTACAAAACTACAGTCTTTTTTTTGGAAAGTGCTTGTAACAAATAAAAATTTTCTATTATCCTACTAATATTCTAAATGCGAAAGTTTGTATGTATGTAAGGATGTTCGTACTCTATCACGGTGAAAACTGAACAAATGTGTCTGAAATTTAGAACACAGATAGTAAATAAATGATAATAAATATAACGTGGGCGAAGCCGCAGGCAATAGTTATTAGTAACTATTGAAAGTTTTCGATTGTTATAAATTATTTTAATATGAAATTGTTATATATGTCAAAATAAAGTAAAACAAACTCGTTATAACCAGGAACTGTAATTACGAAACAACATTAGAACCAAGCATAATTACGGTAAATGAAACATTTACAGTATTTGTGAGAATTTATGAGTCGAAATAAGTCATTCAAGTCCCGTGTAAATGTTATTTTGTGCTTATGATTCTGATGTAAACATGTATGGATTTTAAATTGGTAGATGATTTATTCATATATAAAAAATCATAGCCGTAATGTAACAGTAGTACGATTTAAATTAGGTATGTGATTGGGCTATATTCGTCAAGCTTCGGAAATCCGAATGTACTTTAAAGATATCTATGGAGAGTTGTTATTACATAACTAATCATTTCACTTAAATTTATATTAGGTCAGCCAATTTAAAAATAAAAGTATAATTTGTAAAAATAGTAAAAACTGTAAAGCTGAAGCGCATAATTTTAAATAGCACATAACTCCTGAAAGATGGTACCGATCTAGCTCATTTTGGTTTTGAATTATTTACGAAAGTACTCAAACTAACATTTTCTAGGCATTCTGAAAATATAAGGAAATGGAGAAATTTCGAGGAAAAAACAACATTTAATTTTTTTTTACATAATGATTTAGTGTAATGATGTTCGCCGAAATAGTGGGTAATAACAAATACAAAAAGTAGTAAAATGAAACATATAATTTTATATTTAATGTGATTAAAGTTTAAGATTGTCCACAGGAATTTTATTAAAAGACAGTAATTTAATGGATGAAACTTGTTGGTTTTTGCAAATTAATCTAGTGAATTATTCTGACTTCCATTTGTAGCTTTCACGAGTATGTCAAAAAACTTAAGGGCTTAAACTATCTACACAGTCGTGAGGGTGAATGTTGGACGGAGATAAGAGCAAGGCGACAGCTTTTTGTCTGCTTAGGGTGGCTACACAGTTGCAAATTTGCCTTACAGTTTTTGAAATAAATTGCAACTATGTATGACATTAATGAATGTTAAATTCGGAATTTTCGGTTCCAGAGTCTATATCTGTGAATATTAATTTGTTTTTCTAAGGAAATATCCTGAAAATATTTACTTTAAGTTTTATTAAAAATGTAGCAAATTTCACTAATACCAATGATAATAGCAATGTGGAGCGCTTGGAAAAACCTTACTTTAAGTTTTTTAGTGTAATTTTAATCCTTTTTCACTTGTAAACAAAAAAAAATTGTAATTTATCCAAAGTAAAAACGTGAACTTTGATTTTTTTTTACGAAATTTTGTGTTTAAGAGTTTTGAACAAAATAAATTATATCTGATTTTTACTAACAATTAAATTTCTTATATTTATACGTTATATTTGTAGATAAAATGTTAGTATATCCAATCTGAAAACAGCAATAAAATTTTACGTTAGCTGGTTAATTCAAACAAAAATATCTTTGTACCCCAAGGTTGCCAACATTACAAAAAATAATTTCAATAACACAAAATATAATTAACCCGCCAGTACTTGCGCTTCATTTTGGGACACCAACAGTCGCGTGCGGGTCGATAAGACCCAGATGTTATATAGGTGATTTAAATCACAAGATAATATATATTTTTGAATAAAATAATGTGTTAGTCATAAATTTAATATTTAATAAAACAAGTAATACAGTTTGACATTTCCATTTGTTTTATTGGAATAATCTAGTTTACTTACACTACTAAAAATATGCTAGAAAAAAGTAACTTTATTTATTTCACTTTAGAAAACTTTGCCAATTATTCATATTTATTGATATTCAGCAAATATAACTAAGTTTTGTAACAGTATATGAGTGTCATCAAACGGGTACATCACAATTCAACAAAATCTAAATATATTTAGCATCATTCATGGATGCAGGACACTCTCTGATAATGTTGTGGCTTCGCATACGTACTGATCTGGGAGATTATTTAATATTCCATTTCACAGAGCCATTTTTAGTGAGGTAGTGTCTTTGACGAATGTAGATATGGGTCTTCTTTGAAATAAATTATCAGATGTAGTTATTGGAGTAGTAGATCCTTCTTCTGAACTTTCACAAGATCATGTTCGTCTATTTCTAAGTTATTTCCCTTTGATTCCATCTTCATGTAATATATTTTCATTATTCCAGCCATTTAATCGCATCATTCTGTAAACAGTAATAATAATAGTAATACATATTTTTGATAGTTCCAAAAAAAGACTCACATGAACCGTCGCGTAAGGGTCTATACGACACATACTCACTTGACACGTCCGTCCTGTTTAATTGCTACAGTTGAAATAGCCGAGGTGGGGGGTACGAGTTCACTATATGGTCACTTGAAGGTACCTGGCGCGGCAATCCAAAACTAATAATATTATATAAATTACGTATCAAATTCTATACATCTGGGTCTTTTCGACCCATGCGCGACTACTGGCGGGTTAAGAAACAAAAACCATATGTATGTTTAAAAGATTTTTTTGTTTTTTTTCTAGAATGTTAGTATTTATACAAAACTACAAGCTGATTTACAAAATATACCTAATCAAAAATCTTAAGACCGGTCCCAATCTTCCAAAGGAGTGTGATAAAAAACAAACGTGATTTTTATAAAAAAAATCTCGAGGTCAGCTAGCAAGCACACGGGTTTCATGATAATAACAGTCAATCGATGCATGTAGATGCTACATGTTATAAGTACCTCGCTGTCCTGAGACTGGAATATTAGGTCAATTGTGCAAGTCTACCGTATTCCTTATCCTCCAGACTGGAACAAAACAGTCATTATGGAGACAGTAATAAGTAACTTGGTGGATCTCTACTCAGGCAAATTGCTGCACAGCTCTCTGCCACTAGTGAAAATAAATGTTTACCGCAAGCAAAAAACGATTTTTTGTGTATGTTTTTTCACAACATTATCACTATCCTCAAGCCAGCGCTAGCATTCGCACCGTGTGTAAAACCCCTTATATGCCAAAAGGCCTTTATTTTAAGTGTTGAGCTTATGCATATAATTTAAGTTTGGTGTAAGGAAGGGGTAGAAAATGTGGCTTCGATAATACAATAGTGTTTAAGATACGACGTTGGCTTCAATATTACTTCAGAATACTGTCAGTTTATTTTAAATTCCGCTGTACAAAGTTAATTTGATTGTGTTGTTTTGTATAAATAAACAACTTATTTTAATAAACTATTTTTACTTTATAATATTGTAAAGATTTTAACAATATCTATCTTATTTTTTTTTTTTTTTAATACTTTGGTGTCGATAGAAACTAAATTAAAAGATATTTCATCATTTTAATCTTTAGTAGCGACATCTTGAAACCAAAGAATCATCATCAGCTGGAGACAAAGAGTATAGGTTTAGTTCAAAAATCGTTTAAAAGGTATTTTTTAAAGTGTCCCAAGCAAGATACAGCTGTACAAATCGAAATGTCTGAATTTTATAGAAGATTCTAACAAAAGATATTTTAAGCCAGTTGCTCAAAACTTAACGACTATGAAAGTTACTTAAATTTCATGAGTGTAACGGATATATTGTGGTTCATGAACCATCAGTCTATGCAAAATTGAGTGATTCCTTAATTTTAAATACCAAATATCTCAAATGAAGCCATGGGTATCAGTTTTTAAAAAGTTCTTCTACATATTATAATGTGAGGGTAGTAGTACTCCAAAATCCGAATTCGATTTCAATATCAGTACTTATTTTTGTTTGACCGCCTCGTTGGTCGAGTGGCTAGCGTACACGCCTAACTGCATCGACCAACCGCGAGGTTTGGGTTCGATTCCCGACGGGGGCAGGCATTTGTGTGATGAACTTTAGATGTCTGCATTTCCGGGCCTGGGTATTTAATTTAATCTGGTATCTATTTAAGTATTGCTATGTATTAGTAGTATCTTTGACTAA
This sequence comes from Calephelis nemesis, assembly GCA_002245505.1. Lineage (NCBI taxonomy): Eukaryota > Metazoa > Arthropoda > Insecta > Lepidoptera > Riodinidae > Calephelis > Calephelis nemesis. The sequence continues at coordinate 66,767 of NJDD01001853.1, forward strand.
CACCCATAACAGAAGCATATAATTTGCTTACTTTGGGGTTAGATTCAATTTGTGTAAATTTTCCAGGGATGTTTATTTATATGCCTTTTTATATAAGGGAAGCAAACGAGCAAGTGACCTGACGGAAATTTATCGCCGCCGCCCACGGTAGTCGGTGAAGCGGATCTTAAGTTGCATTGGCCTCTTATAAATCCGTAGGTACCTAACACACGTATTCTGTCTCTCGCCGCAATCGCACTTACCCACTGTTTTCCTTGCAAAAAGGCGGTGCATAACGCACGGGGCACAGCATAACCGCACGGATCGTCATAGGTGCGGGTATTTTATGTGATGCCATGAATGATTGATTTAGAGTTCTCCTTCGTAGAAATGAACGAACACATTATCTTTTTTATGTGTTTCTTTCTACTCCATAAAAGCCAGATTGTTGCTACTACTTCTATGTCCATTTTTGCCAGTGACATTGATCAAATTGGCGCGCTAAATCCATCCGCTCGGAGAACCGCTACGAAATCCACGCTTGCGCTTCCAGCTGACGCGTCGGTGAGCGGTGCAGTGTGATAATCGCCTAAATCCTAAGTAAGTTTGTAAGTCTATTCGTTTGGGAATACCGCACTTGGTAACTGATTCCAAACATACACAAAATCTCTGGGGTTAAATTATCCGATCCAGACTGATAGTGAAAGAAATAATTTGAAAATGTGTCAGTTCATGTTTAAGGCACTTTTAAATTGTTCACAAAAGACAGAGAAATTGATTAACATATCTAATGAAACATATAATAATTTATGTACGATATAATATTAAAAGCTACTCCTCTTTAGAAGCTGGTTAAAATGGTTTAAGCAAATTATGTACAACTAGTGACCCGCCCCGGCTACGCTCGGTTATAAAATATACACATAAACCTTCTTCTTCAATCACTTCTTCTATTAAAAACTGCATCAAAATAGTATTTTTAAAGATTTAAGCATTTAAAGGGATATAGGGATTTATAGAAAAAGTGGGAGCGATTTTGTTTTATACTATTTAGTGATGTTTAATTCGAACTGTCTTCAGGAAAATGTTAACCAAAAACAATTCGAGGAGATGAAAACCATTCCCTATTCGGACGATGGAGAAAGCTTGTTACTCCATCCTCATTGGAACCACAATCCTTATTATTACTGAATCGTCGTGAAGTAAAAAGAAACGACGTGTTGCACTCCGGGAGTGCCGGCAGAAGTGAAAACTTGAATATTAACGTTGTGCATTTTTGATATTTTGGAATGGTTAGGGAATAAATTTGCACGAATTGCTTTAATTATCAGTATGAAAGTACTATCATTTATGTGGTAGAATACAAAATTCATTATTGCGCTATCGTACATAACATGACAGCGCGAACATTCGCGCAAACGTCCTGCACCGTCTTACGAATTTTCGATCAGGTCACGTGTCCTGACGCAAGTTAAGAAGTTTTTATCCATTGCAAAAAAGTGCGCAACGCCGGTAAAGAAGCCTAGAGCAAAGGTAAGTTTACCGGCTATCTTACCCTCCAAACCGGACGCATCGACGGCAAGCGCTGATATTATGGCGGCAGGAATAGCCGAAAAAATATATTCAAAAACCGGCCAAGTGCGTGTCGTACTCACGCACGAAGCACGAAGGGTTCCGTACTATCAATAGAAAATCACATTTGTTGTATGGGGTTGGACCCCCTTTTATATTTACTTTATTGTTATTCAACTATTTATTTTGATAGGTAATATACAAGTTAATATTCTGTGAAATTTTTTTTGACAAATAACGAAAAAAAAAACACGTTTATTGTATGGTGACCCCCTCAAATACTATTTTTTTCAAATTTTAATATAATCTGTTATAGCGGCAATGGAAATACGTCATATGTAAAAAATTCAGCTTTCTATCTATCGTGGTTTCTGAGATACAGCCTGGACACAGACAGACAAACAGACAGCGGAGGCTAAGTAATAGGGTTCGGTTTTTATCCTTTGGGTATGGCTTACTAAAACTTGTACCTTATAAACATTATTTTAGTAACTTATTAAAATAATATGTCTGAGGTAGAATTGACTTTATCATTTTTGATAGAGTTTCACCAAGTGCCGTCAGTGACAACTGTAAAATGTATTTTTTATTATCATTCATTTATAAAAATGTTAATATTTATTTTAGTTCCCAGAAACTATCTCTTATAATTGAAGTTGTTCCTAAGCACCCATTTTATTGTTATACCTATATTATGTCTTAAAATGCAAGATAACAGAGATTGTTCTTCTGGCATTCTCAGCGGGTGACTACGGTTTTTTCTGTAACATAAAAAGACCGTTAGCAAAAAACATTAAATACGTACAGAACATAGCATACGGCAGAAAGTTACAAACTTTTTCTATACCATGGTAAACGAAATTTATCCCCGTGTTGGTCCGGGCTCCTTTGCAGAATAGACCATCTGCCTTCCTGCCAGGCAGCTCGTAAAAGGCGAGCATAGGCTTACTGCCACTAACACCGTGATATCTGACTAGGTGGTAGAGTTTCGCAGCGACTCGCAGTTTCGTTCCGGATTTGTACCACCGCCTTACCTATTCCTGCCGCCATACCGTCATGACGTGTTCCGGTATGGAGGGTAAGGTAGCCGATAAACTTACTTTTGCTCGACGCCTAAACATCCCGGCCTCAGGCTGGCAACGCATCATTACCACCTTTGGTGTCTCTAGGCGGCGTGAATTTCTTTGCATCGGAAAATCCATCTGCTTGCCTTCCAATATCAAAAAAAAATTAGATGTCTGTTTGGAAATACCCAAAGACCTGCCTCTCTATCAGGCACATTTCATAGGTACAAAACAAGTCTTCTGGTTATAGAATTTCGTGGAGTAACTTGCCTGGGTAGGAATTCACCGGCTTACCTATTCCTGTCGCCATGATGACTCCGTCATATTCCAGTTCGGAGGGTAGAGTAGCCGGTAGACTTGCATAATAGGTCTGACATCCAGCCAGTAGAACCAGAACAATGACGCATCTTTAACATCTGTAGTATTATTGACCACGGTTGTCTTTTATCATCAAGAAAGCTTCGTGTTTGTTCGTTGACCTCTCACTTAAAAAGAAGAGAAAAATCCGTCTGTATACACTATTATAAAATAAACTCACGTTTGTTTGTATGTTAGTGATAAACTCAACAAGTATTGGTCCCATACGGCTTTTTTCCAAGAATATTTAAATGCGTAATAAGTTAGTTAGTAAAAACTAATTAAAATGCTGGTATGTGTATGTGTGTGTGGAACGAAGTATATTTGGCTAAGTATGGTTGTTCTGACAGTAGATAATAAATACAAATAAACAAATATTCCTAGACAAGTTACATAAATTGAATTTAATCCCACAGGAAGCAATCACATGACTGTGTTAAGGGTGATAGTGCACAATTCTAACACATAGAAATACTTAAATTGATACCAGAATAAATTTAATTGACGCCCAGACCCGGAAATGCACACATCTAAATGTTTATCACACAAATGCCTACCCCCGTCGGGAATCGAACCCGAGCCTCACGATTGGTCAGTGTAGCAGAGCGTGTACGCTAGCCACTCACCCAACGAGGTGGTCAATATTTCTACTAACCAACAATACAACCGTAAAGATACTTAATTTTTACCACTTATTTTTTGCAAGTTTCACCACGCCCATATCTCCGACGAGGTAGGCAGATGCACAACCAGGGCACCCACGACTAGCCGGAGACACAAAGAGTCCCACAATGTGATAGGTGGCAAGCCTTTCACCAACCGGGCAAATATCCAAACGCAAACAACATTTTAAACTACAAAATTGGATACCTAAATCCAATTTTTCTTTTTGTAACACGACCCGAGAATGGAACCCGGAACCTCAAGAAGTTGAGTCCAAGATCTGAACTGCTAGATCCCAGAAACAAAAATTTTGTTTTTCGTTTTTTATGATCGATGGTAACAGGATTACTGGCCTCATTTCCGTTACTCGACAATTACTGTCTTCAAAAGTAGAGGAAGTAGGAGGTACTCGTGGTTTAGACAATGATTAATCACCTTAACACCAAAACTAATTATCTAAAACTAATCAAGCAAATTGAACTGAGTAGGTGGCAATCACTTAATTGTATTTTCAGGACAAAACAAGTAAAGTGTTTTGTGTGTTAAAGAGGATTCGACAATGGTTAGGATTCACAATTTGGTCTCCTGGAAAATGTTTTTTTAATTAACTTTTCAACAATAAGTAATTGTTGATTTTGGAATGTTTCACATTAGATCCGATAGACTGCGCTATTGTTGAAGTATTAGTTTTAAGCGATACGAAGTTTGCTGGGTCAGCTAGTCTATACATATTTATATAAATCAATGCCACTTTTCGTTGTAATTTTATAACTCAAGAACGGGCTCACTTATCCAAATTTAGGCTTTGTTCGGACTATTTAGTTGGTTTGTGTGAAATTTGCATAGAATCGGTTCAACGGTACTTCATTTATCACATTTTTTCATTTTAAGGTATTTTTCAGTCAAGTTTTTTCAAATGAGGATTGTGCTGTCATATTGAAACATTTTTCCGTGGTTTTTTTTTGTTTTGTTTTTTCCAAATATAGTTTATGTGTAGTAAAGCACGTACCGGGCCGCTAGTACTTTATATTTATAACTAGTTATTACCCATGACTTCGTTAGTGTTAAATTTTTACGATTTTCACAGAAAAATCCAATAATTATTTTTGAAAAAAGTAGCGTTTTGCTGTACGCGTAGTCGCGTACCCAATCTCATAAAACTCAGTCTCGCGTTTTGGCTGTGGAAACATAACACACAGACTTTCGCATTATTATTTCGAGTATGGATTTAGCAACCATTCGTCTTTTCATGTGGCATCTGCATGTTATACTCTCTAGTGATCAGAAACTCTAATGCGCGGGGCATTAGAAATCCAGGCTGCGCGGCCATGTCATACAACAGTTGCACTACTCCTTCTACATGGCCGCTAACCGCTGACCGCATCATGTGCGTACTTAAAGCTTGATCACGGGACAGCAACACACTTAAAACTCATATGGTATCAATAGGTTACGATGGTCCCTTACCATCAAGAGAAAAGCATGTTTATCTCTGACTTACTACATAATGAGAAATTACTTTTTGTAATTAGTAATACAAGATATGATGACGTACATCATATCTGTCGTTACGCTAATATAGTGAAATACCATGCCTTAATAATAGAGCTTTCCTAAAAAATTTTGGCTTTACTTGCGTGCATCATATTTTGATATCTGGTATCATGGTTAAGCACCTCCATTATCCTATCTTGTTTTTCCATCTGTTGCTATTTCATGACCAAAGCGCTGAGCCAATTTTGGTGAAATTTCATTTAAATAAAACTTAAGATGTAAGCTCAATAACAGGCTAGCCTTTTTTCAGAAATCGACGTCCAAAGGACTATAATCGGGGATGAAAATCGTAACTATACACAGCTGACGAGATCACGGGCAAACAACTAGTCTCTATATAAAGGCGCGAGTGTAGGATAGTCGGTATTTTTTTTTGGAAAAATACACGAGCTTGTGCTTAAAGCGGTGAGTTTTCTGCATGCCAGTAAGTGCATGTCTTTATTTTCTGGCGATTTGAGCAAAATTTACAGAAGTGGGGATCAGAAACTTTAAAAAAACTTGTCACCTGTGTTCTTTAGACATCACGGTGACCTATCTGATGAACATGTTGCTCCCGTCATCGGTCACACATTAGGAAAAACGCTATTAATATCTGATATACTCACACTTGAACAAAAGACTATGTAATCGACAAAGTGTAGAGTACTAGTATTTAAATTATGCGTTTCGGTTTTACACTTTTTACTATTTTTACACGTCATACTTTTATTTTTAATTTGGCTGACGTTACTGAATTTAAGCTAAATGAATAATTATGTAATAACAACTCTTTAAAGATATATCTTTAAAATACATTCGGATTTCCGAAGCTTAAAGGATATAGCCTAAATGCATAATTTAAATAGTACTACTATTTCCATTAACTAGGTTTCCATGACATATTTAGCACTCTGGAACCCTCTTATGTAATTATTAAAATACTGCTCAATAATGGACTAGCCAATCAGTAAGTACCTAGTACCTACTTAATATTTTAGTATTTATATAGTTTATTTCTAATCTTAAGGCCAAATAGGCAAGTTCCAAGGTTAATTTTAATAATGAGTTGAACAATTAAATATGAAGTGATACTAGTTAGAAGTTAACTCAGATTTAAATACTTAACCCAAAAACGTGCAAGTGACCCTAAATGTATTACTTATTTTTAGTTTAAAAGTAAGTTAGTTTAATTAGTATTTTAGTTTTCAGTTTGTTTTAAGATTAACTTTGTCATGTGTGTTAGGCCATTCATAAATAAATCTTCATTGTTTTTAGTTTTCGAATGCATATATAATAATTAGGCGGAATAAAACTTTAACAGGCGACTTTTTCCGAAAGTAAGCAAATGGTTTTTAAATAGGACTATATAAATTTTATCAATATCCTACCACGACGACGTGGTCAAGGTAAATAAAAAAAATATTATTAAGTACAACTCGAAAACAACAAGTTGAATCACGATAAAAGAAAGACCATGTTAGGATTATAACCTATCTTTCTGAAAAGGAACCATCAAAATTGATTGGCTATTGAAGGGGTAATTGTGTAAAAACATACAAAACAACATCCAGTCTAATTGAGAACAAATATACATAGTATTTTAAGATATTGCGAAAACAGTACCATCAGTATTTCGTAAATAAATGTGCCGACTGATTGATGCGCTATCCCAATTTGCTAATTGAGGCAGACCTTTATCAAACGGATAGGAGCTCCTTGCACTCACATTAACCTTTGCTACAGTTTTCAACACACAATCTATTTACGTAATGTTTGTGCCAATCATTCTAAAGTAGCAACTAAAGCTTAATTTATTGCTACTAGATGTTGCAGTCCATTCCAAAAGCAAAGAAATAAACGGCCATTGACCTTAGAGTGCAAAACAGGGGCTAATCAACATTTTAATCGCTTCAAAAATAAGAAGTATTTATATAACCCACAAAGTTGGACTTACAGTGGTTATGCGAATCACTATATATTATATCCTTTGATTGGGTATTATAACACATATCAACTGACACACATAAGCGAGAAAATGTTTTGGGCCTGAAAAATTATGCAAGAATAATTGTAATATTTTTTTAACGTTTGCTAACTAACTAATCAAAACTAAAAACGGAATGAGAACCCCGGTTTATATCAATACTCATATCGACATAAAAACAGTTTTGACATCTCTGGATAAACTCGACGCTCACCCTTGCCTTTTATCACTGACAAAAATTGTTTAAAAATTTCACTTTTGGATTCGCAGTAACGTATTAAGTTAAAGTTTTTGTTGTGCGTTTGGAACAGCCTGTAGCTTAGGCTAAGTTTATTTAATTATATTGCGAGAATTCTTTTAGATACCGAAATAAAATAATAAATAAATAATAAACTATAAATAAAATAATACCACTTTCTAGCATAATACGAGTACCTTTACACACAAAACTATTATCAAAACAAACTGGGTGACAGTTGCAATGTCGAAATACTATCACATACAACTAGATCACATTGTAATAAGGACTTTAACAACAGGTTGAACCATAGAGTACTTTACTCTTTGTTTTTTAATAAGATGGTATCTGTTATAGCCCTGATTATGATAGTTTGTTTCCTCATAAATTACAAACTTTTCCTGTCTATAATATTAGTCCTTATGTTCTTGATCTTGTTCTGATGAAAAAAGGATTTCTTATATTCGTGTGTTTGTCACTGAACTCCCCCTTAACGACTGAAGCGATTTTGATGATTTTTTTTGTGTGTCTTCGATGGGATTCAAGAATGGTTTAGATTTACAATATTTTTGATTTTGAAATGTTTTACATTTGATCCTGTAGATAGTGCTGCTATCGTAACATTAAATATTATGTCGTAGCTGTAAATGTCAAGCGATACAAAGTTTGCTGGGTCGGCTACTCTTATATATACAATTCTCGTGTCACAACTATCGTTCCCGTACTCCTCCGAAACGGATTGACTGATTCTCATGAAATTTTGTGAACATACTGCGTAGGTCTGAAAATCAGCCGACATCTATTTTTCATACCCCTGAGTGATAAGAGTTGTTCACCCTTAACATTTTTTCCTGGAAATAATTTAAATAGCAAAATAAAGTTTGCCAGGTCAGCTAGTAGTAGTACATAAAACCAGATCTCCACAGGTTTACACTTACTTAAATGATTTTTTTAAAGTATTCCAAAATGATATAATGAACGATAAAATAACAACATTTTAATTTTTCTCATTTAAACTGAACGGGTGGAACAAAGTTCGCGGGAGCCGCGAGTTTTCTATATATTCAATGAAAAAAAAAGCCTCATCATATTCATTGTGTTCGAAAAGTAGTTGGCATTTTTTAATGTTAAATATTGTAATTATATGAATATACATAGAAAAAGAACGGACCCATAAAATTAACCGTTTGTCGATGAACTACGTTTTATCATCTACTGCAACATTTGTAATCATTAGATATTATAAGTCGCATTTCCATCTACACTTACGGGTTAACAAGCGTGACGGTAATTTTATAATAACAGATTTAAAAACATTTATGTATCAATCGTTTATTTCATTCATTGTATAGTGCAACCGTTTTGCTATTGCCTATTACATCTGCTGCATTTCGGATTACGCAACATATTATAACTGTTCCAATTAGATAAAATAGTCCAGTCAAATAAAGTTTTCTGTAAATGTTTCACACCACAAAAAATACATTATGGTTTAAAAAAAATGCATTTGCTTAATTGAGATTTTTAGGTTCATCTTTTCAACTGAAAACTAACATAATTTAGCTAATATTATAGTACGACTAAAACTTATTTAACCTAGTTCATATAAAACGTAAAGTTTAAACGTTTTCTTTTGTGTAAATTGATTTTTTTTTAAAAAAACAGCGAACAAAAGCAGTGGGAGCTTTCTAGATAATAAGAGACTACCGTCACTTATAGACGCCGTATTTATATAATAATTGTTAGTAGGTTTGTTGGTGTCTTGTGGTGTTGGTGTCATTCTACCAGAGCAAATTATTTTGACTAGTATTTCAATTTTATTTGCTTCAAAATAACTGTCAGGTTGGAAGAAAGATAATTTATTTTTTTAAAAAACCCGGAGCAGCACAGGAAAAATTGTAAAATGTGACACTTTTTATGTTGTCACTGGGAGTTTGCAGACACTAAAACTTCGGCACATTTTTTGTGTTATTAAAATTGAACAAAGTAAAAATCTAATAAAGTTAAGTGTTGATTTTTAACCTTATTTGCCTGGGGTATAATGCTTTTGTAATCAGTAAAATTTTAACCGTTTAGAGCCATATCACTAATGTTTTTGTTTTTATTATAAGCCTGTCAGATATCTCGTTACGTATTTTTTTTTCGTAACTGTATAAAACCGGTAAGTTTTGTAAACTTTGCAAAGTTGCGCCTCGGTATGCCATTTTGACCAATGTCGACAACTGTCAATCGGTGATATTCAATAAGCGAGGTTTGCCTATGGTGACTGCTAGACTAATGAGACCATGACCCTATTGGTTGAGGAGTTAGCGTATACGCCTAACTCCGCCGATCATCCACTAGATATGTTGTCGATTCCTGTCTGCATTTGGCAGCAAAATTTGTTTCATGGTGTTTTTGGGTCCGTATTGGTTTAATAAATTTAATCACAACATGGCTGACTAATCATATAATCTATAGCAAAATCATAAAATTATCTTACCTTGGGTTAGATTACATAGTATATTTTGGCTAGGTATTACAGGTATTACGCTTGAAGCTTTAATAATCTGATTACTGAAAGCAAACATTAAGATTAACGATGTGATTAACGTAGGAAAGTGAGAATTCTATCACAATCTATGATTTAGCGACGCTAGCAATTTATTTTTTGAACTTACGTACGCAAAGGGTAAAAACGGAACCCTATAACTAAGCTTCCGCTGTCTGTCTTTATGTTTGTCTCCAGGCTGTATTTCATAAGCCGTGATAGCTAGAAAGCTGAAATTTTCACAGAATATTAACTTGTATATTACCTTTCAAAATAAATAAATCACAATAAAGTTAACATAAACCCCCCATACAACAAATGTAATTTTTAAGCAATTTTTACTCGATCTTAATAAACAGGTAGAAACTTGAATATTTGTAAGTAAATACTTAGAAATATATTATATAAAAATGAATACCTAATCTAATATATAAAAACTCATAAAATGAAAATAATCCGATCATCTAAACGGTGTGGTGCTGGCGGCACGAGCGCGAGACGGTGCTAAGCAACGGCCGCGTGGGTAGCAGGTAAGGAGCATAACGGAGCGAGCCATAGCTGTGCGTATTCACGAAAGTTTCGTCATCCGGCCCGGCTTAGTATCGAAAACGTACCTATAAGTTTGCAATTTACTGCTTGATGATAGTACGGAACCCTTCGTGCGCGACTTGGCTGGTGATTTTTGTGATCACTCTTACTCTTTTCATACAAACACAACGATTTCGGAGTCTCGTCTTAACACTGCCCTCGGATAAAAAACAGGAGATTTGATCATTATAATCCAATCATTAAAAGTGTTTACGGACGGACGCACAATATAGGAATGACTATCACTGTAACATGGCAAGTCGAATCCTATAATACTCACCTGAGTTTAATACAACTAGACAGTCAGAAAATATGGGAGTTAATCGGAAAGTTTACGTGGGTTGAGGAACGCTAGCCGGGGCAATTTGATTTATCATTGTTCTTAACCGATAAATCAGACCACAATAGGGCTCCGGGGCTCGGTGTGGAACTTCTATTAATTCTCCTTAGAACAATCCCCAACTTACCGTACAATGGGATTAAAGACAATACGTCGCTACGTGAGATACTATCGCTATCTGATCCGCTTATAGGTGAATCGATTACCCTAAATCTAGGGTAATTTAATTGACACGTGTTGCTTGTTCATTAAGATAGGTCTTTGTTTTATCTCATTTAGGCATACTCTGATTATTGAATTATGTTTTCGTTTCAAAGAAATAGTTACTTTAGTAATTGTTTTCTAAATGTTTTTGATCTTGTCAATTTTGCAATATAGAAATTTATAAAATCAGAACTCCAAGAATAGCCCTAAAATTATGGAGAAACATTTTAAGTATAAAGACAAAACTGCTTTGAAACCAAAATATATAAATACTAGCGGACCGCCCCTGCTTCGCACGGCTATAAAATGTTCATATAAACATTCCTCTTCAACCATTTTATGTATTAAAACAAACCTCATCAAAATCCGTTGTGTAGTTTTAAGGATTTATCATTTTATTTACTTAAAAAAACGACACCAACAAATTTTAAAGAGAGTTTAAGAGAGACATAGGGACAGAGGAAGCGACTTTGTTTTACTATGTAGTGAAGTATGCTATTACTTGGCCACCCAATTTTGATTAATCTTTTTTAAAAATATTAGCGTTAAATATTAGGTATAGTTAGTATAGTTTCATATTAGTTTTGTCATGAATCCGACTAGTGGTTTGTGAGAAATACTTAATAGTGCATACATTTTTCATTATTAAATATAACTAAAAACGACTTAGTAGTACGATGTTGTTCAAATGTTTGTAGGATCATTTTGGAAGCCTTTGCTATCTTTCGAAAAAATGATCGAATCGTGACGTATACCCATTCAAAAAGTTAAAGTCGGTTTTTGCAGTTTTACAGTGCTTATTGTCGCCTGATTCCAGGGCGAACTCACAGCTAGACATGTACAATAACATATTTTTTTTTATTTGAAAGAGTTACGTGTATTATTAATTGTTTCGAACATTTTAATTTTATCAATTTTGTAATACATAAATTTAAGATATGAAACTCCAAGAAAATCCTTGCAATTGTAGACACCAAAAATTCCTGTATAATATCTCAACTGCTTCAAACCCGAAATATGAATAACATACGTGGTCAAAGTAAAAGAAGTTCATAAAAATTAAGAGAGTGAACTCCTCAACAATACTTTAGTACGACATTAGGTAAACTCTTTTGCAATAATGACGAAAGTGTTCAAAGCCGAGCAAGGGCATAACTTTTTGCTTTTAGAAAATGAGGGAAAATTATTAAAGTACCCAAGTAAACGAAGTACCGGACAATTCCTTATTTAGCGCTTATAAGACTTCCACCATGCAAAATCTAAAATTCAATAAAAGATTATCATTTTTTAAATTCATCGTCATCAAAAATTAAATTATCGCCTCTGTGGTCTAGCGGTCCAGGTGTTGGACTTGACTGCATGAGGTCCCAGGTTCGAATCCCGGGTCGGACAACAAAAAGAAAATTTAGTTTTTCTAATTTTCTAATAAAAAAAGGTTTGCTTGGGATATCAAATGTATGTGCACGGTTGGCGATATGTTTGCCACCTATCACATTGTGGGACGTAAAATCTTCGGCTAGTCGTGGGTGCTCTGGTTGTGCCTCAGCCTACCCCTTAGGGGATATGGGCGTGAAGATACTTATTGTAGTGAAATTATTATTTTTCCTCTTTTAAAATTAATCTATTTTTTGAAAACGGAAAAAATAAAAGAAATCCGTGCTGCCCAAACGCTGTAAGATTACATTAGGGCGCACGTAATAAAATTTGAATTAAAACGATCCCAAAGTCGGTTCCATAAAAACTTAAATAAACTGACGCTAAGCCTACAGCATTTTTCGTCCCCTCTTCTGCTTGATTACGTACACCGAACACGTGCCATAGTTCTTTCTGAACGGAATTGCTTCCAATAATCTCGAAAGCCAATTGAATTTAAACCTTTTTTTAAGAGCGCACGTCTCATTTTCGAACAAAGACCAAACCGCAGTGATTCTGCTAGAAAATCTGAAAACCCAAAGGTTTTACGCTTTGTATGTAAGATAGGACTTTGTTGGGGGCATGGTACACTTTTACATCAATTTTCGTATTACCAATGGATTAAAACTGTGGATTGGGTTGGGAAGAAAGTTTTGGATTGAAGAGAGAGACTGGTGGCATGAATCAATGTAATAAAATTTGTATTCAGGTGCTTCAACTGTTTTACTTTCCTTGTGAATCTTTTCGACGATTTTAAGCAATATTCGTTGTTATTACAATTCAGGCGGTTTTATAAAATACGTGATTTTTAAGTTACAGTTCTGTTTGTTTAGATAATATTAAGGTAATTTTATGCTTGTTTTGAACTCACTTACGCACAAATAATGTTATTAGTTTATTATCGGTGTCTATTAACACCTATTTTTAACTAACGATGAAAAAGTAGGCTTGTTATAAGTTTAACATGTCTGTGTGTGTGTGTGTGTGTTTGTGTGTATGTGTCGGTGACATCATAACTTTTGAAGGGATGTACCGATTTCGTTGCGGATTTTTTCGATTCAAAGCTGACGTGATCAGGATGGGTGTCTACATTACTTAAAGTTTTTATCGGGGGCTATTTGAAAAATATATTTTAGGCTATAAATTAAAATAAAACATTAAACACCTTCCTAGTAGTAAGTCCAAATACGCGTTAAGACTTTGTGATAAATTCATAATTAGTTAATTAAGGCTTAATTCTGAACATAAAATATTTAATTAAATACGTTTTGATAATTTGTATAATTCCGAACAAAAGTGCTATATTTTATGATGCTTACAAGGGATACATAATTTTTAAGTCAGATGCAAGTTGTTTTCTCTGCACTTTCAAAACTACTGTAACAAATAATTAAGTTAAAGCGTTTTTTTGAAATTAAAGCATTTCTCTAAAGTTTTTCAAGGCTTTAAAACAATATTTCTTTAAAAAGTATTCTAAGTTTGCGACAACTGCTCAAGTAAATCATGGTTACATTCGTATACATAGGTATGCTAAATATATTTGTCAGTTATTTCCTAATAAATTGCTTAAGCGATTTGGTTTTTTTTTAGGTGCATAATTCAATGAGTTTCTGAATGATATTAAAACACAATTATATCGTGTAGGTGCTATCCTTATTTTACCATAACAAGATGTTACGAATTTCAGCTTGTCTTATAGTACTAACTGAACCGGCGAACTTTGTTCACTTTATACTCGAGACTCTCTGCCTGTCGTGCAGGGTTACCTTACTTATAAGATAGATCTGTTCGTTCAAATGTTTCTCTACATTCCATATTTTAAGTTATATGGTTACACTATAGTGAGTGTTGATACGTCTGTTGTTTCCGAACTTCTAGACAATTACAATAGCAAATAAATATCCCTGGATAAGTCACACAAATTGAATCTAACCCCAAAGTAAACAAATTATGTGTTTGTGTTATGAGTATTAGTCAACGATTGTAATACATATAAATACTTAAAAAGATATAAGAATAAATTTAGTAAACACCTAGACCCGGAAATGCAGACATCTAAATGTTCATCACACAAATGCCTGCCCTTATCGGGAATCGAATCGCTGTTAATCGGTGTAGTGAGGCGTGTACGCTAGCCATTCGATTAACGAGACGGTCATATTACAATTGGAAAAAACTAGAAAACAATTAACAGTTGTAAAAAATTAGAGAACAATTCGTTATTTAAAAAACAAATAAATTTAATCAAACCATACGTTAATCAATTATAGCCATTTTAATGTTCTTCGGAATTACCAGATTTAATTTCAATTGGTTCCGTAAATTTGACATCAATCGTGGTTGGGATAAAGACAAACAAACAGACAAAAATATTAAAGATGTGTTCCGCTGCTCGTTTTTACCATTTTTTAAATCCTTTTTATATTATGAAAGCCAAATGTTGTTTGTTTGTTACTCCAAAAACTGCTGAACAGATTTTCATGAAATTTGGTACATACGTAGACCTACCGTCTATCGTCTTGGATTAACACATAAGATAGTTTATATCCATATTTCTGTAAGACCACGCGGGCAACGCCGCGGGCAACACCGCGGCGTTGCCCGCGTGGTCTTACTAGTCTTCGATATACACAAACATCAACAAATTCAATCATCAACAAATGTGATTTAAGTAGAGATTGTTTTTAGATCACCGGATAGAAAATGGTTTAACTGATGCAAGTATCTTTTTGTTAAGCCTCAACTCTAGACACGAGTGAACTGGGGCGGTCAATCTGAGTATCAATCTGCAAAAAAAGAGCATTAGTCATTGTTGTCATGCAGACACTTAATATATTGTCGACAAAAATGTAGAATACTATGTTAATTATGCTATTGTGCTTATTTTGTAACACAAATTTACTGTAGATAGTATAACTTATCTTCACATTTTTTTTATTTAACATAATTTCTGAGTATTCTTTGTAAGAAAAGTATTTTCACGCCCATATCCCCGAAGAGGTACGCAGAGGCACATCCAGGGCACCCACGACTAGCCGAAGACACGAAGTCCCACAATGTGACAGTTGGCAAGCTTATCACCAACCGAGCACATGTCCAATCTCGGGCAACGTTAACTTTATTATAAAATTGAAAAGATACATTTTCTAATATTTTTTGCCCGACCCGGGAATCGAACCCAGGACCTCACGAAATCAAGTCCGACGCCGGACTGCTAGACCACAGAGACGATTCTTACATGTACTTGCAGTAAACCAATGTTTTAACAATAACTGTTAATCTAGCTTAAAATATTTAAACAAATTATTTAAAATAATTTAAATAAAATTAAAAACAAAAATATTTAAAATAAATAAACAAGAGTGAGTCAGAACTTTCAATATTTATTTTTAAATGACAAAATTAATTTAAGATAAAAAAAATGTTTTATTAAAAAGGCGTGTGGCACTCGGAGACCGCCGCGCTAAAACTACTTGTTAAGTAGGCATAAGTCACCAGACCGCGGGGCGAAGAGGGGGATTACGCATCCGCAGTTACGCCGATACAACCAACGCCACCTAGAGGCGGGTTGCTGAACTAAAGAAACAAGCAAGATCAAAAATTTATTAAAAATTCTGCTTTTCATCAATAGATGGCAAAACTGAAAAGTACTACCGCTGTGCAGATCGGAGTGGTGTAACATATTTACTTCTTACTAGCCTTGTAAATATCTCAGTTTTGACTCCTTATATTACGTCTTGTAATGTGTACATCTTTTGGCCTTGTAAATATCTTTGTTTATTGACTGTTTTTGAGGATGGCTCCCTTACGATTGATGTTGCTCCTCTTTTTCCTTTCTTTTCCAAATATTTTTGTTTTTATTATTTTTATAATTTACTAAAAAACACTAAAATTTACAATATTTGACATCTTCAATGACACTAA
>NJDD01001855.1:25950-49822 GCA_002245505.1 Calephelis nemesis
TCAATATTATTGGTAAAGAGTTCTATTTTCAAAATTTAAACTTATTTTTTTAATATAATGCTTTTAAGTTGCCAGTTCTAAAAACTTTCAGTTTGGCCCTCGTAAATCACATAACATAACAAAAATAAAAAAACAACTCAATAAAGTTTAAAAATGACAGCACAATCCACACCTGAAATTTTTTTTATTTGACAGATAAATACCCATCAACAAAACGATCCGCCATTCATTGAATTCATTTGTTACAAAAAATTTAATATATGAAAAATCGTTCGAACGATTTTATGCAAACTTTACATAAACCATCTACTAAATAGTCCGAACAAAGCCTAAACAATTATTTTGGACTAGCTGCGCCCCGCGGTTTCACCCGCGTAAGTCCCAATCCCGCGGGAACTCCGGGATAAAAAGTAGCCTATATGTTATTCTGGGTCTTCAGCTACGTACATACCAAATTTCATCGTAATCGGCTTTGTAGTTTTTGCGTGAAAGAGTAACAAACATCCATACATCCATACATACAAACTTTCGCATTTATAATATTAATAGGATAGGTAAGCTCGTTCTTGAGTTATAAAAATACAACGAAAAGTAGCATCAATTTTTATAAAATAGATGTTCATACCATAAGCCCATTAAAATGCATAAAAGAACATGGTTTTGAAACTTAATCCATCTAAATCGGAAAAGGATAAAACTAACGATTGATCTTAGAATTTATCTCAAAGCTTCAGTTAAAGTTGTAGAGTTATCAGAACATTTTTATCGTATCAAACAACTACTAACTGAGGTTGTAATACTGACCCTTAAAAGCAACTCGCTACGATCAACAGTTAAGACTAGATTACCTGCAACAGAAAATAAAAAGTTATAACATGAGAAAAACGAACAAGTTCACTCTTATTTTAGATACTCCTTGGTTTGACGTTTTAGCTTTATATTTTAAACCGGACAAATAGAGTAAGTTTAAACGAATAAATGATTTAACATTTTTTTTTCGAAAATTTTGCAGTAAAATTTGAAACTAAGTCTAGATTTGCTGATAATCAAGAAATTTTTAGAAAGTCGCATAGTTAAATGTACATTGTCTTGTAATAATGGAGGTTTCAGGTGTTTGTTCTACTATATTCTTAAATTTAAAAAAATCGATGTAAGTAATAGCCATTTCGTCCAAAATATTTTTTGATCACCAGTATCATAATGGTCATCTATGTCAAGTCATGACTTTAATTAAAAGTATATTACAGCTATAATATTTGGGTACTCCAGTATACCTAATATATGTATATTATAAAGAAACCCACATAATTACATACTCCTAAAACATTATCTTTATTATTGTCTTAAAAACATAAATTCAAATACTCTTAATTTCAGGCGGTTTTGTGATCAACTTTTTAATCTATGTGTGATTTTGGTCGAAGACAGGTGGGTGTTTAACATTCAAAACTCGTACGCATTCCTCGACGACACTGTCGGCAGATTTGCTTTATTCTATAAGGCTATCTATACACTCTGCCACTAGAAATGTCGGCTTTGAGTTTGAGGTTCCACCGACAATACAAGGTTATGACAAGAATACACTAGCGTATTTTAATGGAATACAATAAAAGTGGTACAATAAGTAATTGAAAATATTCCCAAAATATATATAGATTTCGAAGACACTATTTTTAATTTTCAGGACTGGTGGTTGGGTTTATTTTTTTAGAAAGGAATATAGATTTTTGGATTATTAATATTATTCGTTACACTTACAAGCAACGGTCAGAACAAGTAGCTCTGTTCTGTTTAAATTTTATTTATTTACTTCATAGAATGTAGTTATCATTAACTAAGTTCGTAGGACGACTGTGAAACGGGGAAATAATTTTAATAAAACATAATCTGCAAATAAAACAAAAGTATTTTCACGACCATATGTCGATGAGATAATCAGAAGTATAACCAGAACAACGACGCAGAAGGTATTTAACTACTACAATAATAATAATATCATTAAAATTACAAACTAATTGCCAATTTGACACTTAATCAATCCCGGGCTACGTTGTTTTTTTGAGAAAATTAAAAAAAAACTTATGTTGCTTTTTCTTATTTACGTTTATTCATAAAAAAATCTTATAAAATAAATTAAAGAAAAAGTTGCTAAAATTGAAAAAACAATCAGGAAATCCGACAATAGGTATGGGGTATTTAAAAAAATAAATAAAAAGATACCATTCTAAAGTTGAATTTCTAAAAATTGGCTGTGTGACAAAATAGTTAAGATTTTTTTTACCCCAAAGTAAACATGTTTTATGCTTGTGTTATGAGTGTTAGGCTAATACACGCCAGTGCGATTCTAATGCATGGAAATACTTAAATAGATACCAGAATAAATTAAATGAACTCCCAGACCCGGAAATGCAGACACCTAAATGTTCATCACACAAATGCCTAACCCGTCGGGAATCAAACCCGAGTCTCGCGGTTAATGGGTGCAGTTAGGTATAATACTATCCAGCGCCGTCATTCGGATATCCGGGAAGTTTTCGCAGCCTTCAGTTACATCATTAACATATAGTCATATCTGTATTTCACATGTAAACAAACAGACTATCAAAAAAAAGTATCTTCACGCCCATATCCCCGAAGAGGTAGGCAGAGGCATAACCAAGGCACCCACGACTAGCCGAAGACACTAAGTCCAACAATGTGATAGGTGGCATGCCTATCGCCAACCGGGCACGTTTCCAATCCCGACCAACATTTTGTAATTAGAAAATTTAAAAAATCCAATTTTCTTTTTGTTGGCCGACCCGGGATTCGAACCCGGGACCTCATGCAGTCAAGTCCAACACCCGAACCGCTAGACCACACAGGCGATCGACTATCAACATCACCGTTTACTCCACATAAATTTAATGTTAAATAAAAATTAGTTATAAATAAGCTTTATGTTATGTTATGGCGATAGGCTTGTCACCTATCACATGGTAGGACTAGTCTTCGCTGGTCGTGGGTACCCTGGTTGTGCATCTGCCTACTGCTTCGGGAAGATAGGCGTGACGATGCTTTTACTTAAGTTTCATGTTAAATTTTTGTTTATTTTTTGGGAAAGGAAAGTCACGATTATCCGATAGTAAAATAATCTATACATTTAGATTGATGAACTAATAGAATCCTACAATCCTTTGCAGAATAGACTATCTGCCTTCCTGCCAGGCAGCTCGTAAAAGGCGAGCATATGCCTTCCGTCACTAGCACCGTGAAATCTAACTAGGTGGTCGAGTTTTGCAGCGACTCGTTCGTATTGGTACCACCGCCTTACCTATTCCTGCCGCCACTCCGTTAGCGCTTGCCGTTGACGTGTTCCGGTTAAGAGGGTAAGGTAGCCGGTAAACCAACTTTTGCTCAAGGCCTTACATTCCGGCCTAAGTTTGGCAACGTACCATTACCACCTTTGGTGTCTCTAGGCGGCGTGAATTTCTTACCATCAGGAAATCCGTCAGCTTATTTGCCTTCCAATATCATAAAGAAGATATTTATTAATTACTATCATTCAGACTAAATCCGTCAGTTTGTTTGCTTCCTGAGATTATATACTAGCTGCCCATCCCGGCTTCGCATGGGCATAAAATATACATATTATCCCTTCTCTCCAATCACTTTATCTATTAAAAAACCGCATTAAAATCAGTTACGTAGTTTGAAAGATTTAAGCATAAAAAGGGACATCGGGTGAGAGGAAGCGACTTTGTTTTATACTTTGCAATGATGTGGTTTTAATATGCAAACAAACCCGGATGTGGAGGCTAGTACAATGAAATGACCAGTATATTCAGTAATGAGTAACCTAACTTAAAATGAACTCCATATAAGGCACGTGGTTTAGGATGAATAGTTAACGGACCAAAGTCGTTAAAACTTTAACAGTATGGTTAGGGTTACCACGATTTTATTTTTCTTGTTAAAAGTTTGATCGATTGTTTAAAAACTTTAAGGAATCGTTCTGTGTTTGATCAAAACATTTTAGTTAAACTTTACTAAAGTCTACGTAGGTACTACGATCATGACAAATAGATTGGTGATCCTCACAAAAGTGAGTAGATCTAGTAATTTTTTTTATAATAGGAAGGCAAACAAGCAGACTGATTTCCTGATAGTAAGAAATTCACGCCGCCTAGAGACACCAAAGATGGTAATAGTGCGTTGCCAACCTGAGGTCAGTATGTTAGGCCTCGAGCAAAAGTAAGTTTACCGGCTACCTTACCCTCCGAACCGGAACACGTCATGACGTTATGGCGATAGGAATAGGTAAGGCGGTGGTACCAATCCGGTCGAGTTGCTGCGAAACTCTACCACCTAGTCAGATGTCATGGTGTTAGTGATGATAAGCCTATGCTCGCCTTTTACGAGCTGTCTGGCAAGAAAGGCAGATGGTCTATTCTGCAAAGGAGCCCGGACCAACACGGGGAATAACACAATATATATATAATAGTAAGTAAAGAATTGGCTACGCGTCAGTAAAGATGTTGTAGAAATTCCTATTGGGTGAAGATCGCTTGTATACATACATATAGCAAATAGAGAATAGGTAAATATAATTTAATACAGCATTTGTATTTAAGGTTAGTCAATACCTAAAATATGCCATTTAAAAGAAGTATAAATAGAGAATAACACTAGTACATTTATTTTTTTCATGTAAGTGAGAGGTGATAGCATTAACATTATATACGTTTGGACGAATACGGAGCTAAAATAAACATAAATCAGAAAACTGACGTAATTATTAGACAGCGATGGACCATGCTTATTAACAAACATGTATTTATTACTGCCAAGAAATTATAATATCGTTTTATAACAATGCTTACTTCCTAGAACAGCTTACGAACTTTCAGGCATAAAGCTAATATGTGTATCAAAATCAATTACTAAAGTAGTCTTACATAACAAATCTGCTAAAAGATCATTGATTTATTATTGTAAAACAATCGTTAAAAACAAAAATATCATTCACTTTCTAATCTTGATGTTCCGTGTAAATCCATTAATAGTTATTAACTTGTAAGACAATAATAATGTATTGCTAATCTACGATTAAGTTTAATTTTAAGATTAACAAAAACTCCCGAGTTATTTCAAAATGTGGTCACCCTTCTACTTATTGCATTCAACCGATAATTCCGCTAAACTCGTAATGTGATAGACACAGGAAAGCTTTTAATGTCTTCACATTTTTAATTCTAAACTGACATGTTTGGCCTAAAAACCACACAACACGCAAAATGTATATGGTCACCCTATTACCACTTGTGACAGGTTTACGCCTTGACAACTTCAACAGATGTCATAGAATAGAATGACGTCACTGGCAGCCATATTGTGCATCAGAGTTCAGTTATGCCGCGCTTTTGTGTCAGATTCTCGTCGGCGGTAATCTACATATATCCCAGTTGGGAGATTAAGTATTAAGGAACTATGACTTAATCATTATACATATTATGTTGACCTTTCCAAGGCATACACCGGTAGAAACATTTAAAGGCCGTGCGAAATGAAAAAATAGTTTAATTTACCAAAAGCAGAACTGCCAAAAACCTCCTCCAATTTCATTCAATATGGGGAAAAATCTAGTGCTATTTGAGTTTGTTTTGTTACTCCTTCACGTAAAAACTGCTGAACCGATTTTCATGAAATTTAGCATAGAGGGTAACTTGGATTACCACATAGAATAGTTTTAATAAAAAATGTTCATGTTACTCGAAGCTGTCTTGACACGTTGGTGTCGTTGTCATCACCGCTTCAGTATCAAGACCTACTATTCCAAAAAAATCATAAAAATGTATTCGCTATTTTCCGAGAAATCGCGTAAAAAACACACAAACGCACAGTCACATTGATAACCTCTTTCACTCTCTCTGGGAGGCGGTTAAAAAACGATAGAACGTTACATTTATAGGATCGTATTTCCCATAAACATGAAACTATGGTCTAAAATTAGTATACCCCTCAAGGTTTAGTTCGTGGTGTGTAGTCCACACAAGTATAATAACCGTTTTCGTTACGTCTGTGGGCGGCATATTTGGATTTAGATGACGTGATTGTGTATGTTTATTGTTTTTATGTTGCGTTTTGTATGCACTTTAGCCGCCGACGTATTGTAAAGGTGCTTTCATACGATTTACTGTCAAGATGCGTGACATAAGCATGCTTAACATAATAGTAGTATTGGATCTGAGGTCTAGTGGGTCGGTATGGAATTTGACTTGAACAGGTTTTAAATTCACTTCTCGAATAGAAAAACTACAAAAAAAGTTTCAATTCTTATAAAAAACAACGTTGCCTGAATTCAGTTAAATGTCCGGTTGAGGATAGGTTTCTTCGGCTAGTCGTGGGTGTCCTAGCTATCTCTGCAAAAAGTCTTCGGTGATACGAGAATAAAAATACTTAGTTTTTAAATTAGTTATAAAAACAATCTATGTCACATATTCACATGAGAATTTGCAATGTACACTGTATATTTAATATCAAGCATGCAATGTTTAGTAAGTTTAAGCTCGTATTTTGTATAATTTTACACATTTCATTGTTTTGTGACTGTTTTGCATGTAGTAAAAAAAAACAAATAAGTAATGTGTAAATATTTGCGTCTCTGTCTACATCAATGTTTATGAGCTTGTATTTGAAGTAAAACCTCTTGCTTAAGTAAGTTAGCCGACTAAACTATCCTTTAGACTGAGACACTACAGTGAGAAGCACTAACGCTATGGAAGTACTGACTGACTGCGCTAAGCATAATTATGGTACATTATTAATTTATTTCATTAAGGCATAATAACTTTTTCATGCACTTTCGGCATGACTCCACTCCAATCAAAATATCTTCTTTTTTTATTTAAAATACGAGCGTACTTTGCGTATCGTCTGAAGATAACTTTAGTTGGTTCGCTTTGGGAGCAAAAAGATATTTTCTCAGCTTATTATTAGGCCGGTGCCCCTCGGTCTACCCTTTACTTGAGCGAGTTGTAAATATCTGGTTCAAGATTTATGGTGTAACTCGGTAGTAAAAATAAACTACGTTTATAGGAGAATGATTACGCTTATACATTTGCAGTTAGCTTTTTACATTAAAGATAGGTAATCAATTAGGTAGTAGAGTGATGTGCTCGAATGGAATTGTGTTACTACCGTACCTATTCTTGCCGCTGGAGGGTAGTCTTGCACATTTAACATACGACTGCAACGCACCAGTAACATCTATGGTGTCACTATTAGGAGAGCCACCTGCGCGTACTCTATCGTACAAAAATTGAAAAAAAGGATCTTCACAATTCGACTGTTTTTTTTTTAATTTTTTATGTTTGTTACGCGTTTATTCGGCCAAAAGAGACAATTGGAACAGTCCAATTTTCTTTTTGTTGGCTGACCCGGGATTCAAACCTGGGACCTCATGCAGTCAAGTCCAACACCCGGACCGCTAGACCACAGAGGCGGTTTATGTGTCAAATATTACCTAAGAACTCAGGCACGCCACCCACCCCTTGAGAAACCACACCCTTGAGAAATTTCTTTGACTGTAAAATTGACAAAATTGAGGTTTTGGCGCCATCGCGAATAAAGATGGTCGTATTTTTTTCATAATCATTGAATTCGTATTTATATTGAGTGAAATTAGTTAATTTTGATGGCATATTGTAAAATTTTATTCTTTTTATTAAATGGTCAATTGAAATAGGTAATCATGAAGAAATTAGTGTATCGTGTATTTCCTCGCTTCCGCCAAATCCCGCTAGATGAGCTTGAGTAACGAAGCCACCTCTTTACTCAAGACCTTGACATGACTTTGTAAATAGTGACTAATGACTGAAATAAAGACTTAATTAATACTGAAGACATGGCAGCATGGCCTAAAAGTCTCCTTAGCCGGCCCCAGAAAAAGGCAAATTAAGTAGGTACTAACTAATTTGACAAAATTGATATTTTCGAAACTTAACTTATCGCGTTTTTACATTGATTGCGTTTAAATTCCACTGTGAAATCCTTAAAAGTGATACAATTTTAAAGTTTAAGAATAGACGAAAAACGGGCGTGATGATAGCGACTACAAGTAACTCTATAATTAATCAATGTTTTAGCAATTAAAAGAAGTAGGTCGCTTCTAAAATTAATGTAATTTGAATACAAACAACAGTAGGTAAAGTTACCCTCAAGTTTGCGGCAAGTAACGGTCGGGGTTGCAAGCTATAAACCGAGAATAAACCAAGCGATCAATCAAATCGCAATACGGAGGCGGTGTTGCCAGTTGGAGACCGTAAAACGTAATTGAATAATACCTTGCGCTTACCGATTCGTAACAACAAATCTGTAATGCGGTCTCTTTGTAATAAAATAAACTTTTACCACTGGCATTGTTAAGATTTACTTCTGACTTCAAAGGTTAAGATTATTTAACACTAGCGGCCCGCCCCGGCTTTGCGCGGTCATAAAATATACATATTACCTATTATTATAATATACCTTCCTCTTTAATCACTTTATCTATTAAAAAAACGCTTCAAAATCCGTTGCGTAATTTTAAAGATTTAAGCGTACAAAGGGACACAGGGACAGAGGAAGCGCCTTTGTTTTATACTATGTAGTGACTAGCTGTACCGACTGACGTTGTCTGTCTTAACTATGAATATTGGATAACAACAGCAAAATTAAAAATAACGCTCAACAAAACCCTTCATGTACGAAACATCTACAGCTAAGAACAATCTCGACCACATTAGCTTTGAAATAAAAAATCCGCATCGAAATCGATCTATCCGTTCCAAGGTTATGATTCTACAGAAAGACACTTAATATATGACATCTCTCAGTCTATCCATATACAGTAGTACTATTTAAATTATGCGCTTCGGCTATATTCGTCAAGCTTCGAAAATGCGAATGTATTTTAAAGAGTGTTGTTATTACATAATTGATAATTTGCTTAAATTTATATTAGGTTAGCCAATTTAAAAATAAAAGTATGAAGTGTAAAAAGAGTAAAAAGTGTAAAGCCGAAGCGCAAAATTTAAATCGTTGTACCATAGATACGTCAAGCTATAACAACACTCTTTATTTTTTGACCGCCTCGTTGGTCGAGTGGCTAGCGTACACGCCTAACTACACCGACCAACCTTGAGGCTCGGGTTCGATTCCCGACGGGGGCAAGCATTTGTGTGATGCACATTTAGGTGTCTGCATTTCCGGGTCTAGGTGCTTATTAAATGTATTCTGGTATCTATTTAAGTATTTCTATGTATTAGTATCGTTGACTAACACCCACAACACAAGTATATAATTTGCTTACTTTGGGGATAGATTCAATTTGTGTAACTTGTCCAGGGATATTCATTATTCATAGGAGGCAGATGTACAACCAGCGTATCCACGAAAAGCTGAAGTTATCTACTAAAGTCCAACAATGTCACATCCATCCCAGGACGACATTATTTTTATTAGAAAATTTAAACTGTAACTCTGAGTTACCCAAATCGGAAATCAAACCAGGGACCTTATTAAACAACGAAAAACTAGAAAACCAAACCACAGAGACAATATCAAGTATAAAAACTTATTGATTTAAATGGTTCTGACTGTAAGAAACTTTTAAAAGTTCTGAAGATGGTATTACAAAATTAATAAGGGGTATGGCGATACCAAACAAGATACGCTGCGCGTGCGCATCGTAAGTGCCAGATTTCGTAATGAAGGTGACAACTTGATGTGGCATAATGTCCGCCATCTTGAATCGTGATAAAGAATTTGTTTACTTTCGCGAGAGAAAACATCCCACTCAGTTATTATATCAGTTCTTTTTCACTTGGTAAAATACGATGTCAGTTGAAATTTTTAACCTTAAATATTTGGCACATTTACCCATATTGCGGGAGTTCGAATTTTTTTGCAACATTGTCACTAGTGAATCAGCGACATCTAGATATAGTAATTTTGATTTATTTAACGATTGAGAATATTAATCACTTAGCAATTGTGTCAGTTCTGGTATCTAAAATATGATAAATTAAATGTTTTTAAATATAATAAATTAAATGTACATACATAGACACCAAAGATGTAAATCGTGCTAACCATAAAACTTTTGGGTATGTAGGTAAGTTAAAAGTAAAAGTATACGTTTCTTCTTCTCTAAAAACAGATTGAAACAGAAAGTAGTAACACTTAGGGATATAAAACATTTTGCAATTCTTGTGTGTTGGTTTATATGTCCATCCGACTACGAAAAATCTTTTAAAGTATAAAAAATCATTTCTTAATCTACTATGATCGGTTTCGCGGTCCAGATGTTGGACTTGACTTCATAAGGGTTCGGGTTCAGTTCCTGCGTCGTGTATATAAAAAAGAAATATAATTTTTCCAATTTTCTTATAGAAACAAATATTGCTCGGGATTGGATGTGTGCCAGGTTGGCGATAGGCATGCCAGTCGTGGGTGCCCTAGTTGTGCATCTGCCTAACTCTTCGAGGATATGGGCGTGGAGATACTACTACTGTTACTATTTTTGATAATTGTTACCTAATTTCAAAATCAAGTACAATCGGATGCAAAAGTCTTTAATTGAAATATAATAAAGTTCCAAGCCATTTCCATTTTATTTCAACGGCATTCAAAACTATTCTAATGAGTGTAAATTACAATAACAGTTCAATGGAACCAATAAAATAGATATTGAATTCAAAAGAGAATTGATAGGTGAAGCCGAGGTCACGTGAAGCTACGCACTTGTAGAGGCGTCGGAACTGTCACTATTCATTGATACTTCGAGTACGAAACGTTATTGAGTAGCGATACTTGTGAATTTAGTATTGCAACATATTGATTTAAGCACTTGTGTAATTACATGTACAGCAATTGTTTGCCCCCGTGTTGGTCCGGACTCCGCAGAATAGACCATTTGCCTTCCTGTCAGGCAGCTCGTAAAAGATGCGCACAGACTTACCAACACTAACACCGTAACATCTGACTAGGTGGTAAAGTTTCGCCGCGACTCACCCGGATTGGTACCACCGCCTTACCTACTCCTGCCACCATAACGTCATGACGTGTTCCGGTTTGAAAGGTAAGGTAACCGATAAACTTACTTTTGCTCGAGGCCTAACATCCCGGCCTCAGGTTAGCAACTCACCATTACCACCTTTGGTGTCTCTAGGCGGCGTGAATTTTTTACGATCAGAAAATCCGTCTGCTTGTTTGCTTTCCAATATTATATAAAAACTTGTGTAATTAAATGTACAGCAATTTTTCGTTACAAGTTGGCGAACATGCCGCCTACATGTTCTGCTGAGACAACCGTCGCCTGTAGCCGCCATAAGTGTTACCCATCGTTATCTTAGGCCCAACACATACATTCGAATTTTCTTTACGGAATTCCGTAGAAATTCCGAAACAAAATTGCACCCCAAACAAATCCACTGAAAGAACATTAACGTTTGTGGCAGTTCCATAGATTTGTTGGCACCTTTGTGCGTTCCATTTTTTTTCGAAACGGAATCGGATTTATGTGACGGAATGCCACATAAATTTGGAAGTTAGAAAAACCGGTTAATTTACAAATATATATTTTTCACGATTAAATCTGTTGATTTCCCCAAAAAAAACTTGTACTATAATATGCACTCTGCTTATTTTTATTGTTGTTAGTGTGTGTAGTGTTTGTAAAGTCGCAAGTGTAAAATCAGCCTTATAACTTACGTCACAACGTGACAACACTCGACATTCACGTATCAATTATAGTGAATGTCTCTATTGGAGGGTTTATTAACGAGATAGTGACGTAACCACAGAGGAAACCAAAACAGAGACTGACATTGAAACTTCAAGAATATAATATAAAGTCAACAACTTTAAAATAAATTAATACAAACTTAAGAGTTTATAAGAAGCGAACGTGGGTTTTGTTACTAGCATCGTGACTTAGACTGGGTCTGTAGATTCCTGTCGTCACAACACATGTTACATTGTCGATGCTCGCCGTTATCATGTTCCGGCCCGGAGAGTCGGTAGCCAGGAAATTTATTTACGCAAAAAGCTTAATGGTCTTATGTTTGTAAAGCACGAATACAATATCTAGTGTTCAAAGGTGATAAGTATTTGTTGCCATCAGGTCTCCATCAAGTTGTTTAGCATTCCAAAAAAATAAAAAAAAACCTGAATTATTTTAAATACGGCGTATATTCTACTTCGTTTGCACTCGGATTCAAAAGAGACTTTCCTCAATTAAAATAATTAAATTCGCATTGCTAAGTATAACTCAAAAACTACTCACCAAATAATGATAAAATTTCCACCCTATGCGTAAAAGCAGCTTTAAAATATAAAAAAAATCATGAAGATTCACTCATTTTATGAAAAGTTTTAAGGTACACACAAGAAGGGATCCACCTCGTTACCTATTCTTGACGCCACAATGACTATGTAATTATAGACATGCATGATAATCCTAACATCACAGCCTCATGACAGCGACGCACCTATAATATCTATGGTGTCTACACGTTTTGTCTCTAAACCATCTGAAGAGATGTGTGCTTATTCGCTGACCTCTTACAGAAAAACATAGAGAAGTTTTTTTTATGATATTGGAATGCAAACAAGAAGACGGATTTCCTGATGATAACAAATCCATGCCTCCTAGAAAAACCAAATAGTGTGTTGCCAAACTGAAGCTGGGATGTTAGGCCTACAGCAAAAGTAAGTTTACTGGCTACCTTACCCTCCTCATCTGGTCATAGGTCGGTTAAAAACGACTATTTTTTTGTGTTAGTGGAATTTAAACAAGCAGACGGATTTCCTGATAGTAAGAAATTCACGCCTCCTAGAGAAAGCAAAGGTAATGGTGTGTTACCAAACTGAAGTCGGGATGTTATACATACAGCAAAAAGTAAGTGTACCTACCGGCTACTTTACCTTCCTTATCTGGTCAAAAGTCGGTTAAAAGCTACGATCAATGAATGACTTTGTATTGTCTGCCTAACCCTCCTTATTTGGTAAAAAATCCGGTTAAAAACATAGTACGATGGTCAATGAATGAATTTGTAATTTAAAACTACGTTAAAAAGTGAAGTAAACAATAAAAGAGAACAAAACCAAAAAAGCAAGAGAACTTGAGAATAATGAATGTTCAAGTGACCGCAAAAAAAACTGGATTCTTTAATGTTTGTTTAATTTATTCGAAAGTAATTGCAAATTAGCCTTAAATTTGAGAATCATGTCAAATTGCTGGTTTTTGTTTTATTTTATTGTTATTTATGTAATTAAACTTGGGCAATAATGAATATTTAGTCGGAAAAATTAACATAGTGAACAGATTACGAATCGTTGCCTTTGATGCTGTGATATACATTTATTACAATTATGAGTAAGTTTCTTTTGAAAGTTATCACACGTGACATTTAATCGTATTCAGATACAAATAATAGCCTGTGACTTGAAACAATTGAAGGGACAAAGTTGAATTAAAGTAGTAAGTTAGTATTGTGTCTTCACGTCATATCCCGGAAGGGTAGGCAGAGGCACGACCAGGGCACCCACGACTTACCGAAGACACTGGGTCCCACAACGTGATATGTGGCAAGCCTATCGCCAACCGGGCACATATCCAATCCCGACCAACCTTTTTTTTTATTACAAAACTGGAAAAATCCATTTTTCTTTTTGTTGCCCGACCCGGACTTAGAATCCGGGACCTCATGCAGTCATCTCCAAAACTTGAACCGCTAGACCACAGAGGCAAGAAAGGCAGATGGTCTATTCTGCAAAGGAGCCCGGACCAACACGGGGAGACTTAATTTAAACTTATATTAAAAGAATCTTATTTAAATGCCTTTAAATTAGGAATACCTTATCAAGATACTTAATTAGATCTTAGATAAGAAGTTAAAGGAATTAATCTCTTAAGAGCCTGTAAAGATATTGAATTAATCTCTCAAAGAACTAATCTTTTTCTAAGCTGAAATTAATTAGAATCGATTCAACTGTTTTAAAAACAGATGATACTTACGTTCACGCTTTCGAATTTAGAGTTTTTTTACGATATTGGAAGGCCGGTAGGATGATATTGAAAGAAGCCGACGGATTTCTGCTGCCTAAAAGACACAAAAGGTGGTAACTAACCTGAGTTCGGGATATTAGGCCTCGAGCAAAAGTAAGTTTACCGGCTACCTTACCCTCCGAACCGGAAAACGTCATGACATTATGGCGTCAGGAATAGGTAGGTAAGACGGTGGTACCGATTTGGGTGAGTCGCTGCGAAAAAAAGAGTCGTTTTTTTTTTAATATTTAGTTTGTATTATAATGTTTAGTTAATAATTTTGTTTTGGAGAAATTTGACATTATGAATTTTATTTAACTCATTGATGACTATTTTTTAATTTAAACTTAAGTTGGACATAGGATTTGAATTTGTTTATATTGACATACCTACTGAAATATTTCAGTTTCAATATGGAAATCGTATCGTATGGAATCGTGAAATCAGTTTATTATCATGTCTATAATCTATTTAATAAAAAAAAAAATGTTATTTGTAATGGTACACGTCTCATATTATGTGCTAATGTTTGATTTATAATTATTGTTAAGGGACGTACAGTGTAGCACAAACCTAGTTAACGTTGTTTTAAGTAGTATACAAAAATAATTTGTACCCACAATCATATTTGCATAATAAATCTGTACGCCTACTCGGCAGGTTTTAGAGACCAATTTGTATGTATCATCAGTGTAATTTTACCGCCTCGTTGGTCGAGTGGCTAGCGTATACGCCTAACTACATCGACTTACCGCGAGGCTCGGGTTCGATTCCCGACGGGGGCAGACATTTGTGTGATGAACATTTAGATGTCTGCATTTCCGGGTCTGGGTGTTTATTAAATTTATTCAGGTATCTATTTAAGTATTTCTATGTACTAGTATCGTTGACTAACACCCATAACACAAGCATATAATTTGCTTACTTTGGGGTTAGATTTAATTTGTGCGAGTTGTCCAGGGATATTTATTATTATTAAAAAAAATACCTAAAGCCACAGAATAAATGACTTTTGACTTTGACTTTGATACTCTACTACCTAGTCAGATGTCACGGTCTTAGTGACGGTAAGCCTACCCTCACCTTTTACGAGCTGCTTGGCAGGAAGGCAGATGGTCCATTTTGCAAAAGAAGCCCGGACCAATACGGGTTTAAATAAAACATTATAACTAATAACTTATAGGTATTTGATTATACTGTAACATCTTATCACCAAAAAGTCTGGTATCTATTTAAGTATTTATATGTATTAGTATATTTGACTAACACCCATAGCACAAGCATATAATTTGCTTACTTTGGGGTTAGGTTCAATTTGTGTAACTTGTCTAGGGATATTTATTTATTTATTTACTTTTAAATTTGGATTTTCAACCTATAAAATGGCGACACATCATCTAATTGTAGCATGCTATTGGTTGGATGCGAATGTTAGACAGTGGTGGTGATTCTACTGGTCCCAAACTAAACTTATTCTAGATGCATGCTGTCTTTTTCAAATGAAATAAAAACGAAAGAGATGGAACATATTAGACATGTCAGTATAGTCCGAACATGTACAATTGTGATGTTTTTAATATTTTTTTTCCGATTGATATATTAAACATCTGTAGAAAT
Source organism: Calephelis nemesis (assembly GCA_002245505.1). NCBI lineage: Eukaryota > Metazoa > Arthropoda > Insecta > Lepidoptera > Riodinidae > Calephelis > Calephelis nemesis. Next base: position 41,639 of record NJDD01001855.1, read on the forward strand.
ATCGTATACATATAGACTAAACTGTGAGCGCCAAAAGTGTTTTGTCTCTTTATGTTACTTTCGTTAAAAGAAGATAGCGATAATTTAAAATTTGTTTCGTGTGTGCACAGCAAAGTAACCACCAGTGTTTAGTTAAACAAGTGTCTTAATTGTAAACTTTTAAACCAAAACGAACAACTGTTTAGACTTCTAAACCAAACTAATGTTAAACAACTCTTACTAGGAGATAAAATGTAGATTAAGTGTCCATGTATGCTAAAATACGTCAGCAGTATAATGTTTTTGTCATACAAAGCAATCATGGATCTTGGTGACAAAAATACACAAGATTAACATGAATATGCTCTATAAGACTAGTGTTTCCAAAACACGATTCATTTCACTTTGCTCGATAGAAAAGAATCAAAAAGCTAACCCTTTTTTGAAAGCAAAACCCAAATGTCTACTTCAATTATGAAAATATCGACACCAGATTTAACATAAACATAGATAAGTACTATATCTAAACAATAAGTGTTTCTGTTTTTGCACTTTTTTCAAATTACTTTTATAGTGTCAAAAATAGTGATTTGTCGCTTAAGACATTTACTTTAGAGCGCAATATTTCATAGTAATCATGGAACGGGGGAGTGCGGCGATTGGCTTTTCTGGCTGACTAAGTATGGGGCCTTAAAATTGAGTAGCGTTTGAAAACTTTTGGATATGTCAACTGGAAAACTAATATTCAATCTTTTAAAAGTAATTTATGCATTTTTTGGAATTTACCTTATCTAAAGTATCACGTTGTTCTAGTTTACTCTTCTGCAAACAGAATATTAGCTACTTTCTATAATTATTTATCTTATCATTATACTCTATACAAATGTAGTATGTCAATAAGACAGTCAAGTAACTATTCTTCTAGTACAATTTTGTATGGATATATGCTTAGAATATTAAATATTAATTAACATGGCTGTATTAGTTACATTAAAATTTTTACTTACAATACTTTGTATAAAAATACACCTAGAATATTAAATATTATAAATGTTTAAATTTCACTGCAGAGCATATTTTTTTATTTAAACAGTTACAACCATGGAGTGCGGTGCTTTAATACAAGAGATAATTATTGTGATTATTCTGATGTCCACCAACTAACCCTACTTTAGATATATGCTATATCTTCCAATGAAATAGTAGGACAAGAGATGCATATGTCAGAGTCTGTCAGCATTAAACCTTATTTGTCTCTTTCAATTACTATCGTTTAAAGATAGCGTTACATAAAATTAGTTTAGTGGCTACGTAATAAAGTGACTACCAATAAACGTCTTTTAATTTATAAAGACGTTTAATGGTTCGATTCTCGAGTAAGGCAACAAAAAGAAAATGCAATTTTTTCCAAATTTCTAATAAGGAAATGTTCTTCGGCATTGGATATGTGCCTATAGCTATCACATTGTGTGACTTAGTGTCTTCGGCTAGCCGTGGGTGCCCTGGTTGTGCATCTGCTTACTTGTTTGGGGATATGGGCGTAAAGATACTTACTTACGTAACAGACAGTCAAACTAATTTTGACTAATTTCAGATTATTTACTATTCATTTGTTCAGTAAATATAGGATCAAAAGTCGTCCCTATATATTGAGGGCAGCTGGTTGGGTCGTTTTTTTTACCATAATTTCCAAGAAACAAGAAAGATCATATGAAATATTGATCAGAGTTGTCATACTCATTAAAAACACATTATGTATATAACGATCAGAAACATATCTTAGCTTGAATGTAGTATAGAATATCGGCCCGCCCCGTCTTCTCACTGGTGTAAAATATACGTATAAACCTTCCTCTTCAATCACTTTATCTATTAAAAAACCGCATTAAAATCAGTTGCGTAGTTTTAAAGATTTTAACAAAACAGCTTTGTGGGATCAGTTAGCGAGGGCGGTATTCCCAAACGGTTATGACTTAGGAACCTTCAAGAAAAGAGCGTACACGTACTCATTCGCTAAAGGTCAGCAACGCATCTATGATGTCCTGGTCTTGCAGATGTCCGTGGGCGGAGGTGATCACTTTCCAACTTGCTCATTTGCCACCTCTTCAATAAAAAAGTATAAAAGAACATAACAGAGAAAGCGACTTTATTTTATAGTATGCAGTGATTACTGTTACCTGTCGATATTTCCATGTATTAAAGAAAAGCTCCCTCAGGGAAACTTATTATGACATAAGCATTAAAAATGGTCTAAATCCTCCTCTAACGTCTAATCTGTTTCTAGGTTGACGTTTTATCAAATCGATTTACCCGTTTCGAACAGGAAACCAGCACATGCAAACAAACATTCGATTTTTTTAGTCGACTTCAAAAAGAAAGAGGTTCCCAATTCGACTATATGCTTTTTTTATATGTTTATTACTCCCTTACTCAGCCAATAACGAACCAATTTTGATAGCTCTTTTTTTATACCGAGAGACCATCATTCCAGCGTGGTCTTATATTAGTTTTATCAAGATCCGATAAGAGGTTTTTGAGTTATACTCAATAATGCACATAACTACTATTCATATTTAAGTTTTATCAACATCCTTATGTCCTAATCCAAATGTTGATAAAATGTATGTGGGTCCATTTGCTATTTTTTAAAATAAGTATTATCACATGGCGACCTAGCACCCAATGAAAAAGTTGGAGTCGGTTCTTGCAATTTCACTGGGATTAATTATTATAACTTCACAAATCGCCTCTGTTGTCTAGTAGTTCAGTTGTTGGACTTGACTGCGTGAAGTGCTGGGTTCGAATCCCGGGTCGAGCAACAAAAGAGTATTGTTTTCTTCCAATTTTATAATTAAAAAAAGTTGCTCAGGATTGGATATGTGCCCGGTTGGCGATAGCCTTGCCACCTACCACATTTTGGGACTTGGTGTCTTCGGCTAGTCGTGGGTGTCCTGGCTGTGCCTCTGCCTACGTCTATGAGGATATGGGCGTGAAGATACTTTTACTTTACAAAAAAGTTTCTGTGTGACAACATGTACTTCTTGCAACTGACACGTCACATTTAAAAATAGTATGTTTTTTACCAGAGCCTTGGATGTAAAGCTTCTAATATGAGTAAGTTAACGTAGTCACAAAATACAAGTGCGAAACACATCTTCAAATATGAAACTTAAATGATGTACAGTAGTACTACTTAAATTATGCGCTTCGGTTATATTCCTAAAGCTTCGGAAACCCGAATGTATTTGAAATAGAGTTGTTATTACATAGAATAGAATAACTCTTTATTGTACACCAAAACACATAAAAAATATATTAAAGAAACTTAAAAACTAAGTGATACACAAAAGCGGCCTTATCGCCAAAACAGCGATCTATTCCAGGCAACCTTATGTTATGACATAATAAAATAAATTTGGCACGATGGCGCTTTTAATACACAAAAAAGAAATATAACACATGCAATATCAATTGGAATATAATTATTTTAAAATAAACGAAAAAAAAGGAATAAACATATTAACTTTAACCGAGTCATATTGAACGTAAAAAGTGACGTTTAACCATATTTTTAAACGTATTGATATTAGGGGCATTCCTGACTGTGAGCGAGTTTCAAAGATTTACTGATATATTTACAGCTATAATAAATCATTTCGCTTAAATTTAGATTAGGTCAGAAAATAAAAGTATAAAAAAGTGTAAAGCCGAAGCGCATAATTTAAATAGTAGTACTGTATCTGTCTTGAGCTTACTCTGTGGTGTTTGTTACCGAAAAGTGATAATGATAACTAACCTTATCACTTTTCATTCCGCTTAAATAAATTTAAGTTTTTTGCCATAGCTAGATATGTAAGGCTTGGGATTAACATGTATACATTAATCAATTAACATACATGCATACATATCCCTGGACAAGTTACGCAAATTGAATCTAACCCCAAAGCAAGCAAAATATAGGCTTGTAATATGGACACAGTCAACGATTCTAATACATATTAATACTTAAATAGATTCCAGAATATATTTAATAAACACTCACGGGATGTATGAATAAGTTAACCTATTCACAAAAGCGCGGAACTTTTCTCCAAATATGAAACGTAAATGATGACTCTAGCATTAACTTACTCTGTGGTATTTGTTACTGAAAAGTGATAATGATAAATTACGCTATCAATTTTAATTCCGCTTAAAATAAAACTCAAGTTATTAATATTATTATTGATTTGTCGTGACTTTCAATGAGAGATATTTTTTATCCTATGTTGAATAAAAATATTTGACTATTGACTACTATTGACTATAAGTTCAAGTTAAAACATAAGTTAAGGCAACTTCTTCCTAACTTGAACAACAAATCAATCTCAAATATCGAATAAAATAGTTATAAATGTTTTAAGTTTTATATCAAGATATACTTAATCTTTTTTATAGTGTCGACCAGGTGCTATTTTTAACCGACTTTCAAACAAAAGTTCTCAATTCGACTTTATGTTTTCTAAACAGTACTTTTCGTGTAAATGGCATTGTCACTTCTTATCTGTATATACCCATACAACTTTTTATTATTGTAACAAAAAGTTCTTTTTGTGTAAATACTGTCACTTTCTAGTTGGTAATGATATTAACTTTTGTAGTATTACTACATTCAAAGTGCTTTTCCACGAATGAAAGTGTATCGATCCTGTAACCTGATGAAGTCTAAGTAAGGCTAAGGACGCAATCCAGCATCACACACAACCAAACACACACACACACACTTTTTAAAGTCAAAATTATGATCGCTCCCGCTACCGGTGTTGGTAATTGATGTCAGCTTTTTGTAGTACTACTGCACTCAAACTTTTTTTCAACAAAACTCTACCATACCTTATTTTTCTATTAACTGAATCAGTATAAAGTTCCAGCATTTTAAATCATTTAACTATTCTACTGAAGGGTAATGGGATCCTCACCTCCCTGTAATAAAAAACAATTAAAGCACTGTTACTTTAACAGAAAACTATTAAACAGCTCTTAGAGCTTGACCAAAACATTATTTAAATTTGAATTACTTTCAGAATACGGGTCGTCACAGTACCGGAACGGTGCGTAGATTCGTTCAGCTACCGTTAGCTTCTGATAATAGATAAGTCGATTTAAAATTGAAATTATACAGAATTACCAATTTACATCTATATGAAAGGCAAAAGAAACTTACTAACTAATCTATTAACACAAAGCTCAAACCACTTGACAGATCGAGATTAAACTTGGAAAACAAGTAGATATAACAAGAATAAGAAATTTTTTGAGTAGTTTCAAATCATAACGGAAAATTAAAACAAAAAAAAATTTGAAAGTCTGATAGAAGAGTCTGAAGTACAGTAAGTTACGGACGAAAAATATAACCCAAACAAGCAGACGGATTTCCTGAAACTAAGAAATTCACGCCGCCTAGAGGCACCAAAGGTGGTATTGGTGCGTTGCCAACCTGAGGCCGGGATGTCAGACCTCGAGCAAAAGTAAGTTTACCGGCTACCTTACCCTCCGAACCGGAATACGTCAACGGCAAGCATTGGACGTTATGGTGGCTGGAATAGGACAGGTACCAATCCGGGTGAGTCGTTGCGAAACTCTAACAGTGTTAGTGACTGTAAGCCTATGCTCGCCTTTTACGAGCTTCCTGACAGGAAGGCAGATGGTCTATTGTACGAAGGAGCCCAGACCAACACGGCGAAAAAGTATGTACTAGCTTTAATTGATGTGCTACAAAAATGTAGGTCCGTACAATGGCGATTTATTATTTCTATCCTTAATAACCATCGGTACTATTAATTTGGCATCTGTGGTGTCCGAAATGTGTAAGTTTGGTGTCATCGACCCAAATACCACTATAACAGCACAACACTCAAACAGTGGGGCAATTGTGAATCAACGAGGAAGCGTGTTTTTCGACGATATAGGTCAACATTAGCTTTTGGAGATGTGAAAGCATCGATAGATTCTAATCACGGAAATATATCGATATTGCACAAATAGTCGAGCGATTATGGTCTAGGGTATGTATGTAAGTATAATATATCGATTAGAAAACTATAAAAAACTGCAAATGCACTTTTCAAATTTTATATATTTCTATACATCTATTAAATATAAATAAGCGATTTGGTGAGTGTGTTTTAAATTTAAAAAAAAATTGAAACTTGTGTCGTAAAATATTGCATACATTCTTTTTCTAGAAAACGAAGAAAAGAGTCTCCTGCTTAAGATACAATATATATTAAAATTTAAATTCACTTTTGAGAAAACATGATTATTAAACAAGCTAAAAAATAACTCAATATCAACTTTTAAACTTACTGTCAGAGTTCCCATTATTTGATTGTATCGGAAAATTGTTGGTTACGTACCTGAAAAAAGAAAACAAATTATCAATCACGACATTAACATAATTGATTTCAATATTGAATTATTTACAAAATCTTATAGTGGCGCCTGTGTGGTCTAGTGGTCTGGTGTTCGACTTAACTTTGTGTGGCCTCGGCCTCGTAACAGCCAACAAAAATAAAACATGTTTTTTTATTTTTATGAAACCAACGTTGAGTAAGGCTAGTCGAGAATTCCCCGGACGTACCTCTACCTACTTCTTCCGAGATATGGAAATGAAGATATTTTTACTTTATTAATTCTTACTAAAACATCGATAACAAATCCCAATTCCCCTCACTAATATCGAATTGCATCACGCGGCTCAACAGTTTTGTCGAAGTTACGCAGTTTACCTAATTTTTCTTTGTGCTCTGGCTTCAAATACTTTTATTGTTTTGAGCAACAATGGATTCGTTGCATTACCAGAGACCGGAAAATCATAGATTTGTTCCGCTAGATTATTTACTTCACTGTTAACATTAATGATCAAGTGGAAAATGACTTCGTAGAGATTTTAATTGAATAGAGGACGCAATTATAATTAATTATGTTTCAAAACAAAGTTTAATTTAGTGAGTCTAAGAGTTTGTTATTCTTGAAGGGCGTATAAAAGGAAGAAATTCTTATGTATGTTATTCGATTTCTCCGATATTTGTAAGATGGTTATTAAAATATTTTCCATTTGATAGAGCATACTTCCAAGATGGACCTACTAGTACTTAGTCCGGATCTGATGGTGAAATTGGGAATTCTTGGAAAATATTACATTTTTTAATTGCGTACATAACATGATATTGAAATTTAAGCTCATTTCATTGCTATTTGGCAGCTTTTAAATCATTAGAATAATAAAGTCAGTTAGTTAGTTAGTTCTTATTATTAGTCTTTTCCATTTCGTTTTCACAATAGTCATATTTCGGTTTTCGTCAGTTCTGGTTAGTCTTATAGTCGTTAGGAGCGTATAACATCTTTATTGTCTATAGGCAACGTGTCGTGTTCCCGTATGCAGGGTAGCCCAAACGGCTAATTTACTCCCACAAGAGGCTTAATAATCCTCCCCTAAATTTGTATCGAAGCGCTATTATCATTGATGTCTATAGACGACATGGACGGATATTTGCTTAGGCAAAGAAAGACAGGAAACAAGTACGCGGCTCTTCTGACAGCCCATAGACATAAATTATATTGGTGCGTCGCTGTCCTGTGGCCCAGATGGTAGGCCTAATGTGCAAGCTTACCAGCTACCTATCCTAGTACCTACTACTACTACTATTACTACACCATACAAATTCGAAGTTGGAGTTTTGTCGTACTGGCCACTTCAATCACAAATTTCTCCTCTTTAGTTAGGAATTCCTACGTCAAATTTACACAGCTTTTTCCACATATATTTTGTCACTTGTTTTTTCTGTTTGTTTATCAAATGTAAACTTGAAATATCGCGTTATTTACGAATGCGAGGTCCACCGCGGCAACGGTTTTTCAAAAAAAGCTGCTGACAGCTGCGGACCCTAGTTAAAATGAAGAGTTGAAAGCTATTTTAGAATTTATTTTATTTTTCTATATAAAACGCCAATTTGATAAGTGTGGGTTTACTATGAAAAATGAGCAACAAAAGCAGATAGAGAATTTAGAATAGAATCCAATAATAGCGGAAGTTGCATAGAACATGTGTAACATAGCTTTCTCCAAGAAATGTTTCAGTGCATCCGGTACCGACCAAATGTTTTGGATACAATTATGATTCATACATATGGACAAATATAGGAGGTACTTGCATAAACTAATAAC
>NJDD01001855.1:54271-81447 GCA_002245505.1 Calephelis nemesis
GTGTGTGTGTGTGTGTGTGTGGGTGTGGGTGTATGTGTGTGTGTGTGTGACGTCATAGCTTTTGAATAGACCTAATTAGATGCGATGATACTTGTTTGAAAGTTAACGTAATCAAAATTATTTTTGGCTACATTACATGTAGGTTTTGTCGAGGTTTAATTGAAAATTGTAAGTTTAAGATTATAGCTGCATTTGGCACTGTCGTGCTTCGTCAGGGTTACAGTATACCCAGTACACTTGCACATTAGGCCTGTCGTTCTAACCTCAAATATATAAAGCCAAATGTATGTTGTCTTTTACCATTTGGAGAGCCGTCTTTATTCGATGTTTTGCCTGTTCTGCCATTGCCGTCAAAATTCGTAATATGATACTTTCATATATTGTAAAAATAAACAGTAATTCTAAGAAAAAATACTTAAAAGTTTTATAGAGATAAAAACATCTTCTTAAGCTCCAATAAAATATATTATATCAGATATTTGTTCATTAAATATTTAATGTCTGGACTTAAAGCAGTCGCTTGGAACACTATCTCCGTTTTACAATGACGCGATTCGAGACTCAGACAGGTATTGGTGTAGAAAATGACGGGAAATGGGTGGTATAGGATCACCTCCTTGTGATACGATAGGGTTGTCGAAAACTTAAAATCCATTTTCGCAGCGACTCACCCGGATTGGTACCACCAACTTACCTATTCCTGCAACCATAACGTCATTACGTGTTCCGTTTCGGAGGGTAAGGTGGCCGGTAAACTTACTTTTGGTCGAAGCCTAATATCCCGGCCTCAGGTTGGCAATGTGCCATTACCACCTTTGGTATCTCTAGAAGGCGGGAATTTCTTACCATTTAGAAATCCGTCTGCTTGTTTGCCTTCCAATATCATAAGAAAATAATTAAGAAAGAAAAACTGTTTGCTTAACCCTCTTTTAAGTTACATCGGAGGGTTGTATTTTTGTGTGCAGATAGGTGTTGGAAGAATGGATTAATGCAAGAGAGCTAATTTAGATTACAGTTCGATATATATACTGATACTGTTACATCGGTTCGGTGACACTAATAACTTTAATACGATAAATATCTAATTTAACTGAATACTAATATCATCAATGACTTTGTTCAGCCCATGTACAGTCGGATTAGGTATAGATGTATCCGTTAAAATTCCAAGCTAGTCATTGGCAACAAATAGCAGAGATTACATAGATTTTAACTACAGCATTCTAATGTATTTCTAGACATAAAACCTTCTTTTTCAAGTAAATGTTACATCGATTACAATCAAACACGATTTTACTATAGTACCTACTTGGAATATTGGGTAAGTACTTACCAAGTATAACTATATATACTAATAAAAACATTTCATCAGTTTATCCCTATTAACATTACAAATTAAAAAGTGTGAATGTTTGCATGTATGTTCCATTTTCAATACGGCTACTTTACTTTTAATGGACTTAAGTGTATATATTACTTTACTTTTAGTGCATATACATTTTAAATAAGTGTGATAAAATATTTTTACCTCGTTACCTCAAGCTAATTAATTCTATTTGGAATGGATTTAATTTGTTAATAAAGGAATTAATTCTGTTGTTACCATTGTTTAATTCCGACAATTTGGCGTGAGGCAACCCTATTAGAACAGCTCGGTATTTCTATGAGTAGACGCCGCCAACATCATTCAGAACTCAATTTTGCGGAGGATTTTACTTTTAACTATTCCAATAAAGTAATAAATCATAATAGTCTTCTTTTACAAACATAAGAGATATATTTTGTTTTACAGTTTTTTTTATATAAAAACTAGCGATCCGCTCCTGCTTTGCACGGGTATAAATATAAACCTTCCTCTCCAATTACTTTATCTTTAAAAAAACCGCATCAAAGTCCGTCTTAGTTTTAAAGATTTAAGCATACAAAGGGGTAGAGGAAGCGACTTTGTTTTATACTATGTAGTAATACATTTTCCCTCTCGTAACACTTGTCACTAAAGCCGTTCTGTTACCTCGCAAGCAGTGAGGCTTTGGAATTCTCTTCCCATAGATATCAGGAGAGCTCCAAATATTAATATGTTCAAAAGTATGTTAAAGCGTCACTTTCTACGTTCACTGCGATTATAGGTTGCATTTGACTTTTAATGTTTGTTCTAAATTCTAATACCTATAATTAAAACAGGCTTCTGCTTTTAGGGTGATTTATTTTGTCTAGTATTAGATGCATTTTTATATTTTTAAGAGCACGATCACACAGTATTCCATAAATCTTGTTCCATATTCGAGGGTTGCCTGGAAGAAATTGCTGACTTGGCGATAAGACCGCCTTTGTGTATCTTATAATTTAAGTTTTATTTGATGTAAGTATTTGTAATTTCTCTGCATTTGGTGCAAAATAAAAAGTTATTGTGTTGTATTTTTTATTGGAAATAGAGACAATACTCAATTATATGCTTTATTGTGTACCTAGATAACTTAATTATTGAAATCGAAGTCGCTTTCTTGCACTTTTATTCCGCTTATTCTATTCTGTTTTGTAAGGTACGGTAACAGGTAAACATACACAAGAGAATTGACAGTCTCAGGTTGGTAATGCGGGTTAAACATCTATGATGTCTATACAGGGTCACATATAAAACACAATCCAAATTTTAGGAAACGGTTAGGAATAACACTTTGGATCTATGAAAAAATAAAAATCATCAAAATATATTTTTATTCGAGGCAAAATATAAGAAGCATGATTACAGCGTAAACAAATCATAAATCTGGTTCTACCGACCGCAATCGCATTCGCAGGTTAGTGACGTCATGACTCGTACTAAGTACACAACGTACGACAACGTGTCAACAAGTTAAGCATTTTTGCGGACTCTTTTAAACGAATGTTTACAAAAGTCAAGATTATATATGTATATGGCAAAAAAAATTAAAATGCATTACCCGTTCTTTTAAAATAACTCTGTAAATATTATTTATAATAGTATTTTTTGCTAGAAGTACGAAAAAGGTTTGATAAAAAGTACTAAACACTTTTTATGGCATTTCAAATATCTATTACACAAGAAATCACGAAACAGTTGCAATGAACCTTGAACTGCGTCCATTAACTACAAAATTATTAACCCACGTCTAGTTACAAGCTTAGGCAGAGTGTAGAAACACGCGGTAACTTTACCGATTCTAAAAAAGATGAGGTTTTCCATTCGACTATGTTTTTTGTATGTTTGTTACGCAAGTAAGTACTTAAACAATAGCCATCTGACTTTGATGGTTGTTTTTTGAGAAAAATAGGTAATGAAACTGAAGTGGTCCCATGTTACTTCTGTCATGATGTACGTGGTTTTTAAGTAATACTTAACTATTTAATTATTGTCAAGATCATTGAAAATGTATACACTGTTAGGTATAATCCAAAACCGACTAGTAAGATATTGATAAAATTTAACCATTAAGGGAAAAAATTAGGTATCAAATCTTGTCAATCGCAAAAACTTGCGAGTTGGTTTTTTTGCAGTTTGACTGTGCTTAATTATCAAATATTTTAAGGTCTATATCCCCTATAGGCACAGGTATAACCAAGGCACCCACGATTAACCGAACGCTATTAGCGGACCACATATGATGACCAGTTTCCTGGTGATAGAAAACACACATCGGTGTTATTTTTATTAGAAAATTGGAAAAACCACATTTTCTTTTGTTGCCCGACTCGGGAATCGAACCCGTCACCTCATTACATTAAGTCAAGTCCAACACCTGAAACGCTAGACCACAGAAGCGACTGATATTATACAGATAAAAAAAAATACGTGTTATTGGGTACATCCTTAAAACCACTCGTTAGATTTTGCTCAATCACAATTGCAACCACAGCAAAACACCAGATTTCAAGGCAATATCATAAAAATTGATTCATCAACTAAAATGTTTTATGACTAATAGTTAATTTTAGTATTGTGCCATTTAAATACACAAAATATTGAGTGTCTTCCTCGGTTTCCTTTGGATTCCAATATAATGAAAAAGATTTTTAAAAACAATAAAAAATCTAAGACGTCAAACAAAACATGACAGCAAAAATCTAGTGTCGCAAATATTTATTGTAATGTCCTCCTCCTCCTTCTTTTGGTTGTGTGTTGGGTTGGAAGTCAGTACAAAAGAACGACAATGAATAAGTACATTTTTTGTCTAAGCTCTAAATAAACATTACGTGATGAGCAACTTTCGTGTGTACTCAGCCTTAATTACTTTAGAGTTAATTAAAGTAATGTAAAATTATTGCCTAAAACATAATTTAATATTAACTCCACAAAGCCATTACAAAACTAACTTGTATAATATTACAACGTTGTATTATAAAATATAAATACTACATATGAATATGAAACAGAATATATTAAGTACAGTATTGTCAAAAAAATTTAATATTTTCATAAAAATAAAGAGATGAGTATCAAAAAGTTTAATTTATTTTCGTTCTTATATTGAAAGAAGTAGAATATCCAGACGCTATAAAATAGGTTAAGGTGACATTAATAGATCTTACACTCCAAACCTAAAACACGACAGTGAAGAGAAGGACGTTACACTTTTAATGAGGCGTCAGGTAAAGCGGTGATAATACGAGTTTGAACTATGAATTATGAGGAACTCCTGGTGGTAAGAGATAAGTGTTGCTTTTAAACAACATAGATGTTACAGGAGCGTGGCTATCCTGAGGCCAGAATATTTGGCCTGCCTTGCGAGTCTACCCTCTGAACAGGAACTTGATAGAGTCATTGCATGAATGGACAAGGAAGTGGATCCCCACCCGGGCAAGTTGCTGCACAGTACAATCAGTGGTCTTTCTGGTAATGACCTATATAGTAACCTGTGCTCGCCCCTTATGTGCTGCCTGGCAGGGAGGCAGTCGGTATTTTCTACTAAGTAGACCCGAATTATCACGAGGAAAACTAGGCATTATCTCGGTAGTAGCAGAGATTAGTGGTACAGGAAACGAAACTCAATATAAGAAAGCTGTGCAGCAAGAACGCGGTTGACCTAAATTTTTTTCAAAGAACCACATTGGGGGAAATTTTACATACAAACATACATATGTTAACGCCAAGAACCTTACGAAGTATGCAGAGAGTATGGAGTGCCAGACCTCACGATCCCGACAAATTCTGTCTGGCTTTCTTCACATTCGATATCCTTTTCATACAAAAACGCCGGTTTTGGAGACTCATGACACCACCCTCGGATAATAGAATAATGATCAGATCGTGGAAGGTCAACTTTGGTCTCCCCGGGTACCTGCATTCAGCCACATTCGATTTGTATATCTGCTTTATCAATACTTCATCTGTCTATCTTTCCACATGACGGAACCAGTTCTAATTTTAGAGATTGCAAAAAGGGGATTTTTTCCAAGTTAGTATCTTACCTGTCAATTCTTGCTGCCACGGAGTAGACTTAGCAGTAGTTTGAAATTAGTTATTCAAAACCCGTCGTACATACACGTGTAATATGAACACACTTCTTAACTTATTTGTAGAATTAAAAGGTGTACTGTAACCAAGCATTTGACTATAGACGGATAATCCTAATTTGTGATAATATGTTTTAAAAAGAAATGAGTAATATACTCTAGCCCACTTAGTTTGTCAGTTCATGGTCTCAATATGCGATTTAATGATAGTGTATATTTTTTATTAATTTCTATAAATATAAATAAATATACAAAAAGCAAAATTGTCTCATACAGATATTTCTTACAGATAACATGGTTACACAAAACAAAAAAAGGAGGTATAATATGTGTATTGTATCCACGTGTAAAATAAATTAACAAAACTTTAAAAAATACGAAGAAAAACAAAGAATACAATATTTTAAGTCTCAGACAGAAAAGGAATCAATTTTTGAGTAGATGGATAGAGATGAAAGGAATTGGTTGTCAGTGTGATACAAGCATTTCTTTAAAAAAAAAATATTTACTATTTTCTAGAAGTAGCTAATTGAATGTAAAAGTGTTAATCTAACTTCTTTATCTAAACTGAAATTAATTATTGTTAAACACTCAAGAGAGTACAACACCCAACTAAGTCAGATCAAATACACTTGCAAATTAAACTAAAAACTATGAATTAGTGTGTTTGCACATTATTTTTAGTTTTATCTTCACTTCAGTATTTTCGTAAGTTTGGTTTGTTTTTGAAGTAGATAACTTATTTTTTTTTAATTTCGTTAAGAATTTTGTGTTTAATGGTTTGACCATAAAAAATAATTAGGAATAAGCTCGCCCATAGTACTTTAGCTTTATTGATTTTTAGATTACGTCAATTTCTTTTGTGTACAATCAAGAGTTAATAATTATGTTTGTCCTCATATTTACAAAATTATGGTGACCTATCACTCAATATCTAAGTGTTAAGTCCACAAGGCCTTGCGCGTTTGCGTATTTAGTACGAATGTTGGTTTAACATCGTTTCCAATGCAATCGAAACCAAAGGTGTTTAGCAAGGTTAATACAATCCACTTATAATCTAAGCTTTTAGCATTAAAGACGTTCTTGTGAATGGCTTATTGGATATAAGATATTTACGGATACTTCATGTCTATATCGGGCTCGAAAGGCATTGTCAAGTTCATTTTCAGGGTACCGTACCCGAAGGTTAAAAACGGAAACCCTATTACTAAGCCTCCTCTGTCTGTCTGTCTTCAGGCTGTATCTCAAAAACCGCCATAGTTAGAAAGTTGTAGTTTTCAATAATGATGTATTTCCGTTGCCGCTATAACAATAAATACTAAAAATTTAAAAAATATTAAGAGGCGTCCCCATACAATAAACGTGTTTTTTTCGTATTTTTCGATAAATATTAAAAGCGGTAATACGTAGACGCTTCAAATTTTCACAGAATATTAACTTATATATTACCTTATAAAATAAATAATCAAATAACAATAGAGTAAATATTAAAAGGGGGCTCCCATACAACAAACGTATTTTTATTAGATAGATGAGTGCGGAACCCTTCGTGCGCGAGTCCGACTCGCATTTGGCCGGTTTTTTTATATTATTAGAAACGAACAAGAATACCTTATTTTTGTAACAAGCTTTATAAGGGCCCATTCACAGCAGTAAACTGGAAAGTACAATTAAAGGAGTATTATACGTAGCAACATGATATGATCTGGAACTTTAAAACCTTCCGTATTAATCGTCAAATCACATCAGCTATAACTTTTTTAAATTTTCATGAATTTAAAAATTTTTGAAAGAGATTACCAGTACCCAAAAAATCGTTATTATAGTTTTAGCATGATGCCGGTGTCAGAAGACTAATCTTCTACATTTATTTTTTTGCTGATTTTGGAGAACTTTTTAAAAATAAATGATACAGTAAAATTTAGACATATGTAAAATGAAGAAGAGTGATTTATTTACATTGAAATATTAAAAAATAGACACAGGAGACTAAAATAGCAAAACACTTTTTTAACAATTTTAGATTTTTTGTCTGGCTGTCTGTTTATATCATGACTGTGTATTTACGCCGGAATAGGTAATTCAATGTTCTAAGCACAGTTATAGGCTAATTTTTATCCTCAAAAAGGCCCTCAAAAAGAGGTAAAATGTGAAAGACAAAAAGTGAATTGGACTATAGTTTAATAAAACACGTAGTCCGATATTGCTCATCTTTTATTGTTTTGAAAGTTCTTTATTTAACTTATTTTTTTATCATCATTCTGGTTTTAATTTTAGCTTTTTTATCACATTTGTTATGTCGAGATCTTTCTAAAGGTGCGCTACGTATGTTTCAATCAACAGATATAAGACTAGTTATGAGTCGTCAAAATGCTTATAGATTTCATGACTTTTATAACAAACTCCATCCTAACTATGACCCTTGTTGAAACTTTTTAGGAATCAATTTGTACAGTGACGGTAGTCGGTAATCGTAATGTAATGCGTATTGTGAATTAATTATTTAAATAGTACTACTATACACGCGTTATAAATTATGCTTGATTATGGTATGGTATAGGTAGCTACTATATATTAGAAAAATATCTATGACAGAAAATATATAAATCGTCCTTGTATGAAACTGAAACACGTGTGTGAATGTAGAAACATGTTTCTAAAGCAGACAACTTCATGATGTTACTTTTGTGTGACAGATGCGAGATAGTCTTAAAACTTTACTCTCATATTTTTTTCATAATTCGCCTAAAGAATTTTATCTTCAATAATTAATTCCTTAAATAACTTATAATACTTAATAAATTTAATAAACTAATATTATTATTAGGTATTTCATTGTTGAGCGTAAGACTTAGCAGGCGGTTCTGCTAATGACAAGACAACCGTTGCAGAACCGTTACTGGTGTATTGCTATCGTATGATCAAGATCTTAGGACATATGTGCAAGTTTACTGACTATCCTAGTCTTCAACTAGGTACATGACGGCGTCAAGCAATGACGTAACAGCGGTTGCAATAAAAGAGATAATTTTGAACACGAACATACTGCCAAACTACATAAACCTGCCACTTAAACCAAATATCGCACGGTTTCTAAATCAAATACTCCTAATCCTGAGCCAAATTCAGTTATCTGTAATTTGAACCAGATTAGTGTTCCAATTAGTTTCCAGGGTAGGACTTGAATGCAGGTTTGGGTGGGGCTTAATTCAGCGTAATTGCATTTAGGCACTGAATCGCTTTAGTTGGTATGTACTGAATTGTTAGGTTACTAGCGGCCTATCCCGGCTTTGCATGGGTATAAAATATACTTCTTCAATCACTTTAAATATACAAAAAACCGCATCAAAATCCGCATAAAAAATGCGTAGTTTTAAAGATTTAAACAATCAAAGTCACATAGGGACTGAGTAAGCGACTTTATTTTATTTTATGTAGTGATACGTATTGTTCACCGTCACTACGTGTAGCTAGAGTATGCCGTTATTCTACGTTATGTATACCGTCACTAAACTAAATTCCATATAAATAAAATAGTGTATTTATTTTTTAATGGAAGACATTTTCCGTATTATTAATAAACACGGAGTAAAGTTCTCCAAGGTTCAACCTAGTTTACGCACCCATTTTTGTGATACTGCAAAATCATTTTGATAATAAACACGGAGTAAAGAACTGCAACATTCAACATGGTGTTATAGTCTTTATTACAATGCGATACAGACTTTAACACCATCTTAACTTTACACCTACTTTAGTCCATGTTTATAAATAAGACAAATAAAAGTTTATAAACTTCTCGAAAAAAAAGTAACACTATTGTAATTTATTATAATAAAATGTATTATACCATGTCTCAGAATTTTACATTGTTCAAGTTTTTTGATATTTTTGTAGGCAACCGCTGATATGTAGTTTTACTCATGGGTCAAGTTACAATTATTATATGACAAATGCGAAAGTTTGTATGTTTGCTTGTTTATTACTCCTTAACGCAAAAACTGCAAAACCGATTTTCATGAAATTTACGCACATAGAGGGTAACTTGGTTTGACACGCAGAATGGTTTTTATCCCGAAAAAAATGTTCCTGTAGTACCATTAACGACGCGGGCAAAGCCACAGGCAACAGCATGTTTGTAATAGTTTAGAAACATGATGTAGGTATTTCATAATCTTTCTGAATAGATTGTAAACAAACAGTATCGTAATATTACGGTGACATACATAACTAGATTACCTACCATATATAGTGACGAATTTACATTATACAAGGGGTTCCATGTAGAATACCATATTTTGACGGTTGAACCCTAAAATAGATTTAAAGCCTTACAATTTTCCTCATACTATCAGCTTCAGCCTTTCTCACGATCTAGATCCACTCAGCATAATGCAAACCATTGATGCCAGCACTTGAACACCTTGAAGAGTGCGTGGGCCACATCCCACAAGTACTATTCTCTGAATGTATTGCATCATAATTGATACATTCATTTTGTAGAACGTTGAATACCCAATGCGAGATCTGCTAGGTAATTATGCTTTCAGATTATTCATAGTAATCCATACAAATATTATAAATGCGAAAGTCTGTCTGTCATGTTTTTTTTTATAAATTTATGTCAAACTAGCTAGCGTTGAATAGTAACGATTTTCATACAAATTTTCGCACCTGTCTTTTGAAGGTAGATTTAAAAAAGCCTATGTTTGAACTTAGATATTAATGAAAATGAAAAATGAAATGAAAATTATTTGTGTGTTAAAAAGTTGTCAAAATTTTTTAATCTATTTCTGAAGACTATGGAAATACCTACATTATTGTTCTAAACTAGCTGTTGCCCGCGGCGTTGCCCGCGTGGTTAATGGAACTACAGGAACATTTTTTTTTGGGACAAAAACTATTCTACGTGTCAATCCAAGTTACCCTCTATGTGCGTAAATTTCAAGAAAATCGGTTAAGCGGTTTTTGCGTGAAGGAGTAACAAAAAACATACAAACTTTCGCATTTATCTGTTATGTTATTTATGTTAATACGTGATGCCAAAACTTTGGACACCTTTTTACAAAAATTGCGTGGACGCAGGAGCATAAAATTTGACGCACTTATAGTTTATATGTAGGAGAAGTGCAGAACGCTAAAAATTTTTTAATCATAATGCTTATAAAGCACATTAAATCAATAAATAAAACATTACCCACACTACCATGCATTTGACACACTTTGACTTTATTGATGATAACGATAAAAGATCACAGATGGCGCACTAAAAAAATTTGAAAAATAGTTGGTCTTTAGAAATGAAGATGGCGTTCTTATCAACAAGGTATTAAAATGTATTATGATCGAATTTCGACCAATGGGCGACCACTAGTAATATTAATAAGACATAATTTGGAAGGAATCTGCAACACAAGCATTAAAAATCAAACCAAATATAACACAAAGCTATTGACTGTTTACGAAGCACTTATTTAACTTGAACATCAAACCCAAACAATATTTTACGATCTCCGTAAACACGGCCTGAGTAAAGATATACAAAAGTTTTTTGATGTGATGATTTCGACATTTTGGATCGAATTATAATGTAAAGGACGTTATTACATTTGTTTGTTCATGTTACCGAATTATGAATATAGATACTTTATTTGACTAAAGTATCTTCAAGCCCAAATCCCTGAAGAAGTAGGCAGAGGCACAACCAAGGCACTAACGACTAGCTGAAGACACTGTGTCCCACAATTGATTGGTAGCAAGTCTATCGCCAACTGGGCTCACATGGGTGTTTATTAAATTTATTCTGGTATCTACTTAAGTATTTCTTTGTTTAGTATCGTTGACTAGCACCCACAACACAAGCATATAATTTGCTTAATTTGGGGTTAGATTCAATTTGTGTAACTTGTCCAGGGATATTTAATTTTTATTTATTTAATCCCGGGTATCTCTATTTTTATTAGGAAACTGAAAATATACATTGTCATCCGGGGATCGAACCCGGGACCTCAAGAATTTAAATCCAACTGCTAGATAACTATTGAGCGAAATATTGAGGCGATAATTAACCCAGGCAGAACTACCCCAGCGGTAGGTTTAGAATCTAATAGCAATGGTAATTATCCCCTCCAAGGACCCAATATTACGATTTTTTTTGTCAGATTTTGATTAGCATAAAATTTAAGCACAGTATTAATACGGTAATATTATCTATAATATTACCGTGGTAATACTGCAAAAATATCGACTTCAAATATTATGTTACTACATCGCGATTTGATAACTTGTTTTTGTAAGATAGCTAATGATTCCGAGATGATCGGTTGTAGTGTTACGGCCAATGGTAATAATGTTTGTCTAACGATGGATTTCAAGTAATCGAGATAACTGCGTATCCGCCGGCCTATCCTATACCTAATTGTCATATTTATCCTGTCCAGAGATATGTTATTGGCAAGCGATAACATAAAAATGGATCAAAATATCAATCTTGGACAGCAAGTTTTGGATTAGGATTGATTATTAATATTGGCCGTTAGTATAGCAGTACTATTTAAATTATGCGCTTTGGATACACTCGTCAGGCTTCGGAAATCCGATGTCTTTTATTTTAATATCTATACAGAGTTGTTATTACGTAATTAATCTTTTCGCTTAAATTTAGATTAGGTCAGCCCATTTAAAAATAAAAGTATAAAGTGTAAAAAGTGTAAAACCGAAGCGCATAATTTAAGTAGTAGTATTTACTATGTATAATAAATATACTCTAACTAAGAACTCTAAATAAGTTATTAGATATGGTACATGTCTATACCATTCTTCACGTTCATTCGTCACGTTATTCTCTCAACGCATCGCATTGGCAATAATGAAATCAGATAGAGATTGTGATTCAAAAAAATTACACTAATACAACGAAACATGGCATCCTCCGTTGGTTCGATCAGGTGAAAAGCAGGGCAGATGACATATTGTCAAAACAACATACAATGGGGATGTGGGGGTTGTGGGTACCCTGGTAGACCCTAGTTGATATTCCACGGCCCAACCGCTGAGTTTTTATTCGAAGATGGTGTTGAGTCCCTCAATTCAGTCCGTTTTGTAAGAATAATAAATGTGAAGGAAGATAGGCAGGTATGTATGAATCATGACACTTCGTATTAAATACTTTCCCTCTTCCCAGCAAGGGATTTGGCATGAAAATATGTGTGTCATACATTGTTACCACAAATAATTACTTATTAATATTTAATAACAAGATTATCAAATTAATTTATATTGGATATTATTACCTTACTGAATAATTAAATTTCTGAATTTTGAAATCAAAATATGTTAAGTGAATTTTAATTTAATTTATTATCTAATTGCTATAATTACTGTATTAAATTGCATGCCATAATAATTGTCAAATATGTGAGACTAAGATGATAAAATTGTAAGAACAAATGTACCATATTTGAAGCTATAGAGTATATTTAATTTAATTTTGTTGCATAAATTGACATTTATTTAATTGAAAATATTTTTAGATACTATTATATCGGACATTATTTATTATTATTTTATTACAATTGGAATTAAATAGTTTAATCATGACTTGAATATGCTAGTAAATGTAACTAATTTGAACATAGAAATTTTGAATTTTTGAACGATGAAATACTTTTATATACAGTTCCTAATAATGAACAGTATGAGTGGTTCAAAATATTTGCATGCCAACTTTTTGGTAAAATAGGATTAAGAACTTGTTTTATATCTAAGATCCTCAATTCACCTATTTGAGCAAATAAATGTTATTATTATTATTATAAAAAGATCCAGAGAAAAAGAGAGATGTAGAAACATTTCTACAAAATAACATCTAAACATTACTCTCTAATATTAAGAAACCACTAAAAGTTAATGGGTTAACTTTTAATAACAATAAAATAAAGAGCGGCCAAGTGTGAGTCAGACTCGCCAAAGAAAGGGTTTGTAGCAAGTAACTTGATATAAAAGTTCTTGTAAATTATAATTTATGGTCGTAGTTTAAGATTCATGACGTACCTATTAAAAAAACTACTTTGTAGATTTAGTTCAAACAAGTTTTCGGTGGAAGTTTCCAATTTCCATAGTAATGTGCATTACATATTATTCTTTTTGTTTCATTCTCTTATTTGAGAAGTCACAGGGGAGATGGGGGGGAGGTATTTTACCTCTTTGAATATGTCTCTCGCCCAAACTGCGTATTTAGTAAAGAAAAAATATATATTAGACACCTCTATTCCTCACACGAATACTTTTGATGAAAACAACAATTGAAATTCAGTAGTATGAGGAGCCCCATAATTTATTGCTTTTATTTCTGTTTTTGTGTTAAAATCTAAATACCGTTCTAAACACATGTACTTACCAAGTTCCAACAGTATAGTTCTTATAGTTTCGAAATAAATTTGATGTGCCATATAGACGGACAGACAGAAAGACAGACAGACGACAAACAGGCAAGTATGACGAATCTATAAAGGTTCCACTTTTTACCATTTGACTATGGAACCCAAAAAAGACCGCACCATAATTATGGGGGCCATAAAATCTTCAAGCAGCCAGAAGCAATTTATGTGTCAGATGACGAAAATTCCCGCCTGTCACACCAAGTGGACAGGAAAACTGACATTATGTTCGAAGAATGTAACTGTTGCGGCATTATTATAATCATTAGATGCCTTTCAATCCAATGGTTTAAGAATTTTATAAATTCATCAGCTTCTATTCCGAACCTTTGAAACATAAACCAAGCAGACCATTTTTGTAATACCCTTGTTGGTTTGGGCTCCTTTGTAGAATAGACCATCTGCCTTCCTGCCAGGCAGCTCGTAAAAGTCAAGCATAGGCTTACCGTCACTAACACCGTGACATCTGACGAGGTGGTAGAGTTTCGTAGGGACTCACCTGGATTGGTACCACCGCCTCACCTATTCCTGCCGCCATAATGTCATGACGTGTTCCGGTTTGTAGGGTAAGGTAGCCGGTAAACTTACTTTTGTTCGAGGCCTAACATCCTGGCCTCAGGTTGACAATGCACCATTACCCTCTTTGGTGTCTCTGGGCGTCGTGAATTTTTTACCATCAGGAAATCCGTCTGCTTGTTTGCCTTCCAATATCATAAAAATAAAAAAAAACAGCTATGTTACTTGTGCTTCTATAACTATACTTCTTTCTCGAGTTGATCTGGATCCTCAATGTATATTGGACGATCTTCCATCTTGCCTGGCAGCTCGTAAGAGGCAAGCACAGGCGAAACAGGTCATTACCAAAAAGACCATAGGTAGGATGCTTAAACGGGTATGCCTTACCAATTCCTGCCTCCATAATGACTATATCATGTTCAAGTCCGGAGGTTAGTGTAGCCGGTAGACTTGCACAATTGGCCTAAAACCTCAGTTACAGCACAGACACGCACCAACAACGTCTATGGTGTCTTTGGCTCTGGTTATCTCACCATATTACCATCAGGGGAGCCACGCGCTTGTTCGCTGTCTTTTGTCTTAAAAAAATATTAGTGTTGTAAATGCTAAAGCTTGTCCTTCCGTTTTAAGCCACAGAGGAAGGCTGGAAAGTGAAATAGGCCAATTGTTGTCTCTCGATCTATCTAAGGGAAAGTTAAATAAATTCAATAGATAAGTGTAATTGCAAAAATGCCATATCTTTATATATATAATTCTTCTGTGAGTATGTAAGTCACTGAACTCCTTCTAGACGACTGGACCGATGTCGATGAAACTTTTTGTATGTGTTCTAGGGAATTAGAGAATGGTTTAGATTCACAATTTGGTCCGCTGAAAAATGTTTTTTTTAATTTATTTTTTTATAATAAGTGGTTGTTGATTTTAGAATGTTTCACATCGGATCCGACAGACTGCGCTACTGTCTAAGCATTAATGTCAAGCGATACGAAGTTTGCTGGGTCAGCTAGTATACCAATAAAAATATATGATATGACAGGCACCTTATATTCCAATAATGAATTTAAGTTTTGGTAATCTTATAGAGTACTTGTACCTACATTATTAATTACTTATAATAAATTGGATCTATATAACATTAATCTACATAAAAATAAAATTAAAATGTCTATCCGTCATTTCAAAGTATCTGTATTTTCCCAAGTGCTTATAATTAAACATATCGTTTTCAAAATATAACATTCGTCTTTTTGTCAATAATCTCTACATAGGTTGAATACATTTAAGTGGAAAATGTTTACTGAAAGATAGAAAACGATAGTTAAAAATAATAAGAAACTCAATAATCTTATTTTTTTATACACATTAAAACTAATCCCCATTTCGCTTGGTCATAGTAAAAAAAACTAAATATTCGTAATTACACTAGGACAATGTCTGTCGGCTCGGCTAGTGTTCTGTATTTGTATGTATATATGTATGTACGTATGTATTTGAAACTGTGTTATTGACACTGTATCTGTTCTCTGCCTACCACACAAAGGTAATAGCGTCAATATAAATTCAAACGGTATCATAATAGTCTCATAATATTAAGTAATGTGTATATGTGAAGTAGGTCTACGATATTCCCAGGCGGTATAAATAAAGTATACCTCTCTCTTAAACTAAATTCACTGCTACATTTAATATTTTAATGTGAAAACTGTGAAAGTTTAACAAAAACAATAGACATTTGTGAAATAGGCGACCTGGTTAACATTAATATGTCCACTCTCATATTGTAAAATATGCAAAAGTACGTTTTTGTCTGTGTTTCATATTACATCTCTGGTATACTACCCGGTGAACTTAGTCCACTTGGCACACGATACACTCTGCCCTGGCCTACAATAACAAGGAATTTGGCGTAATGATATGAAACATTTGATCGTACTGGTCAATTTACATACACCATGCATAAATGAACAGTACGATCAAATGTTTCTCTATTTTCCGAATTTGAAGTTATTTGGACTATTTAAATTTAAAGTGTTAAAGTTAAAAAAAAAATAAAAAAATTGAACCTGAGCCTCGCGGTAAGTCGGTAAAATTAGGCGTGTACGCTAGCCTCTCCACCAACAAGACTGTCAATATAATATACTGTGTAGGTAGATTTTTGTCAGGCTTGAAAATAAGTTGCGAAAGATTAAAATTTTCTTAAGGCTATTTATTAGTTACTAAGCGGAACTAAACACAATTACAATGATTAATATTTTTGATGTTATAAGAAAACGATCAAGTGGTGGTTGTCCTAACAAGAGAGAACCGTCGTTTACAAACACTTTAGATGTGACTGGTGCGGTACTATCTTATAACCAATAGGCCACGTGTAAAAATTCTCTATTTTCCAAGATAGAGCGTTGTTGCTTTGGTCATCCAAACTAGCGCAGAATAAGAAACGGCGATAAAAATTTTAGCAAACAAGATTTTATAATCAAATACCATAATTAAT
Organism: Calephelis nemesis; assembly: GCA_002245505.1. NCBI lineage: Eukaryota > Metazoa > Arthropoda > Insecta > Lepidoptera > Riodinidae > Calephelis > Calephelis nemesis. The sequence goes on from NJDD01001855.1 coordinate 71,189, forward strand.
CGATGTGACGGCGTTTAATTAAAGTTATATACAATAAAATACGAAAACAAGTTAAACTTCATATTAACAAAGATTTATCTGAAGTCGGTAAACTCAAAGTTCAACCACAATGACTCATTCAACACCTACGCATTAAGCTGCGATCACACTAGACGATCAATATTTATATACTAGGTATTGTCCTATGAGTTTGTACGTGTATTAAACTTATTAAGCTCTTCCGTGGAAACCCATTCAGATGTTGGAATACAAATAGCTTTTGTCACTCTCCAGACTTATAACTACCTCCACAAACAAATTTTATAACATTTAATGTAATAGTTACATCGCAACTTGTATTTAACCTGGTTAGCTTGTAAGAGTATATAGGGTGATCTTTCACTAGCACCGTGACTGTCACTTGAAAGATCATAAAGAAGCCACCCAGTTTCATGTATACAGTAAAAAAATTTAAGCATCACGCATCGTTTTGCAGACATAATTAAATCTTATTAGTTTTATTATTACAAAGGGTATTAGTGCCAACTTTCCCGAAACCATACACTTGCGCAATTGTACTTAGTTGAAATCCTAAGATTTTGTTTGAATGTTTCAGTGTTTTTTAAATAAAAATTGTTTTTACCGTCAATATCAATACATTAAACTAAAAAAATAACTAAGAAGTTCAGTTAAATGCAAAGAAATATTAACTAGCAATCTGTTTCTAAAATTCTTAGTTTGAACAAAAACAAAGTCACGTGCCAAAGTCCGGTGAAGTTTTAAAAACTGCGAGGTTGGCAACGTAATAATCATTAAAAAAAGTCGCATGAGGTGTAAAGTGACGTCACTACAGCTGAACACAATTAAGGACACGCCGGATTACGCGTTTTTCGCTTTACATAGCGTATCTTAAGAATATAAAAAAAATCATTAAACTTATATTTTAAAGTATCCACTAAAATAATGCTCATGATTATAAAAAAATAATCTGTAAGTATTTTAAGGAACTTTCTCTATATAGCCCCTGTATACATAAATAATCCAGTGATCCCGTGCTGAGCTTTATCATCTATAATTCCATCCAGGAATCGAAAACCGGTGTGGTCACAGCAGTTAATAATTACGAGTTAGAAGCTCTTGCAGCTTCTACAAATAACAAAACCGCACTTCAGTTTGTTAAGGATTGGTATAATGTATTTACCCGCAAACAGATAATCACTTAGAAGGGGTAAATCTTGAATAATCAAGACATTGTTACTTAAGTAAAAGTAAATTATACTACTATTTAAATTATGCACTTCGGCTTTACACTTTTACTCTTTAAACACTTTATACTTTTATTTATACATTTGCTGACCTAATCTAAATTTAAGCGAAATCATTAATTATGTAATAACAGCTCTTTATAGATATCTCTAAAATACATTCGGATTTCCGAAGCTTGACGAATATAGCCGAAGCGCATAATTTAAATAGTTCTACTATACAATAGTCAAAAAATAGGAAGTTCGCGAGATCGGCTAGTTTTTGTATATATAAATAAACTAGCGGCCCGCCCCGGCTTCGCACGGTTATGAAATATACATATAAACCTTCCCCTTCAACCACTTTACCCATTAAAAAATCCATTACATAGTTTTAAAGATTTAAGGCTACAAAGGGACATAGGGACAGGGGAAGCGATTTTGTTTTATACTATGTACTGTGTAGTGATAAATTTCCCAGGACATGTTACACAAACTGAATCTAACCCCAAAGTAAGAAAATTATATGCTTACATAGAAAAACAAGTAAGTAAAATTTACAAATAAATACTTAAATGCGAAAGTTTGTTTGTTTGATTTGGTTTCTTTAGGAATCTTACATAACATGTGAGTTTTGGTATTTTTGTCTGTTATTGTTTTAGATTCTGATGTTCTGACACCTTAAGAATTTGTATGTTTGTTTTATACTGTTAGAATGTCGTTTAATATCCCTACTAATATTATAAATGCGAAAGTGTTGTATGTTCGGTTTTCACGTCAAACAGATTTAATTTTAACATAGAGATTAGTTAGGTTTCCCCGTGTTGGTCCGGGCTCCTTTGCAGAATAGACCATCTGCCTCCCTTCCAGGCAGCTCGTCAAAGGTAAGCATAGGCTTATCGTCACTAACACCGTACCGTACCTACCCAGTAGGATACTGGGTGGTAGAGTTTTTCAGCAACTCGCCCGGATTGGTCCCACCGCCTTGTCTATCCTGCCGTCTGCCTGCCGAGGGCTCACAGCAGTTTTATTAGTGCAGCCGGATTTATAGGTAAAAACGTCGGTGCTCGTTTTTGCGGTACAAAATAAAGTCGCTTACCGCTTTCTATCCCTATATATGTTTAGGTCTTTAAAACTATGCAATTGATTTGAATATAGTTATTTTTAATTGACAGATTTAAGAGGAAGGTCTACATGTATCTACACAAAAGTTTGTCCACCCGTACAAAGCTGGGACGGGCTGCTAGTGCGCTGATAAACATTTTGTAATATTTACCACAATTCTAAAATAGCATCAACATTTCTGAATAAACAAAGTGATCGATGCGGAAGTAACATAATTCTATCTAACATGTGTAGGACTGAACCAACAGACACACCTATCAGGTGTTTACGGAAAATGCGTAGATATCGTGCCCCTCCAATGGGGCATGTTTACTTAAGGGCTCAGGTGATAGCCACAAGTGGTACACACGTACCCACTATAGTTGGTTGTATTATGTTAAGTGCTTTTTGCATACTATATTTCCAACATTCTGGTCCTCCATCCCCTACTAAAGTATTTTCACGGCCATATCCCAGAAGAGGTAGGCAGTGTACTACCAGGGCACCCACGACTAGCCGAAGACACTAAGTGATACGTGGCAAGCCTATCCCCAACTGGGCACATATCTAATCCCAAGCAACATTTTTTGTAGGAAATTGGAAAAACACAATTTTCTTTTTGTAGCCCGACCCGGGATTTGAACGCGGGACCTCATGCAGTAAAGTCCAACCAACTGACACACCTATCAGGTGTCTACGGAAAGTGCGTAGATGTTGTGTCCCTCCAATGGGGCATGTTTTCTTAAGGGCTCAGGTGATAGCCACAAGTGGTACACACGTACTATGCTTATGCTTTATGCGTACTATGCTTCAAGCATTCTGGTAGTCCATTAAATACAGAAAGAATTGAGGAAAAATGATAATTTAGCCTCATTAAAAGAATAATAAATAGGCACTTTCCAGTTACGAATAATTACATTTTTGACATTCTTCACTATCGTTCAGGTGGGGTTAAGATCAACATAGTGTTAAGTAATTTGAAAATACCATTTTTTTCCTAAACTACAATTTTTAATTCCTTTCTTACCTATTAACGCGGGTAGTTATGTCCTGCACATACACAGTTTTGCCATAACTTTAGTTTCTCTCTAGGTATTTTAGCCCTTGCCTTGTGCTTATGCCTGTGCTTATACAGATTTTAGAAGGAAATAAATTTAAAAAGATTCAAATCCTGTCTGTTATATCTTGTGCTAAATGTATATAGTAGGTTGGTACTCAGAACTGTGTATCTATAGGACATAACTACCCACGTTAAAAGAAGGAATAAAATTTTTTGCCTCTGGACTTGAATCCTCAAAAGTAAGAGCATGCGACGCATAAGACGAAAGGATACAGGTTCATATCTTTATTTGAAATTCGTAGAAATAAGGAAACAATATTGAAGTGAAACTTCTTTAGAATCGTTGTGATTTCAAAATGGGTGCAACGGAAAAACGACAGATAAGAGACACAAATAGATATTCATCTCATTCTTTTGCAGGTAAGAGACACAGATAGGTATATATTCATCTCATTCATTTCACTTCTATCGTGTGTGAATCGCACAAACACCTTTTTTATTATTGTTTGAATACTAGATATTACCCCAATAACTAAAGTTTCCCGAAGGAAAACTTTTAGAAATTAGGATAAAAACTAGTCGACAACCTTCTATCTTTACATCAAAATGTATATCATAACATTACTCGGTTAGGAAGTGGCAGATAGACAAACTGTCTATCTATGACATCTTAATATATTATTGTAATGTATATGGTTGATTTTTTGATTCTGAACTCGAGCAAAATATTTATTCCTTTAAGAAGATACCATTGTCACTTCCCGCTTTCAATCTTTCTTTACTTTAGTGGTCAATGACATTACCAATCCAAAAACTTCCGAAAATATGAAATTTTTGATAACACTCGTCATCATAGCAAAATTGGACCACCTAGTTTTAAGCCCGTTATTGGTGGCAGATGACCTTCTATCTAAGACGTTCGCCACTCAGTCTAGGCAAGAAAGCAGACGTGAAACCAAAACGTGAAAAATATTAGTAAAACAGGTAGGTAAAGACCATTATAATGCAGAGATATCGACAGCGCTTTGACCTTTGACATTTAAGTGACATTTTATGGGTTCGTAATTAAATCGTCGACATGACTCCTGTACGTAAACAGAATCCAATGACTTGGGTAAACTTGACATTATCCAGAAATTTATTTAGTTACTGCCTTTTAATTTGTACCATTACTTATGTACACTTCCCATCCTCTTCGTTTGTTGATACTTCGTTTATAATTAGTTAGAATTATTATTATTTTGTACGATACTGGAAGGCAAACAAGCAGACGGATTTACTATCATTAAGAAATTCAGGCCGTCTAGAGACACTAAAGTAATAATGGTGCGTTGCCAACCTGAGGCCGAGATTTTAGGCGCTGAGCAAAAGTAAGTTTACCTTATTAGAAATTATCAAAATTGGATCATTCTGTAATAACTTCGAAAGGCACAAATAAAAATATCCAACCGAATTGAGAATCTCCCTCTTTTAATGTTGGATATTAAAATTCTTTAATCAGTTGAATATTCATTGTGTATTTTTAAGCTTATTTAAAATTCTTAAACAAAAAATTCAAAGAACGATGATACTTGATATCAAAATAATTAGTCAGGCCATTGAAGTATTCCCACCTCACCGCCGTATCACCAGGGAATAAGGTTCAGAACAAATTTAATTTAATTAACGATAGCACGTTGAAAATGATGTAAATGACATTTGGATTTGTGATTGACAGTTAAGATTATACATTAGCATTATTCAGATTATTCTTTCACGCTTCTGATTTACATAATCCGGATGAATTGTTGCAAAAAATCCTTCCCGGTACAATCGTGAAGAAAAGTTTTACAATTTTTTGCTTTGATTGAAATATGACATTTTTGCGTATCAGTTAATTTTTTTTGCGTATTACAATTAACATAAAGTCAAACTTTATTAAATTTTAATTTTTGGGTTTTAAATAGTACATGCTTAATTGGTACGCAAAGGAGATTTCGAAAGACTCTAGAATCTGTATTTATAAAACTACTATATATACTATAATATATAAATCTGCTATACCAATGTTCATTTTTTTGACTTGTTGGATTTATCTCCGCCCCGAAAAGCTCGACGAATGCATACTTATGAAAGATCTATGTATTATTATATAACAAAAAGTCGTATTACATAGTTACATTATTTACGCTGAAAATCGAAGGGTAGGTAGTTAAGACCCGTTAGAAGGACATAGGGTACATTTTATTCCGTTCAACAGCGAGGAAACTAGAAAAAACATATAATTTTTTCCCATACAAACTGAACGAGCTGAACAAAGTTCGCCGGAATAACTTAAATCCGACAAAGGAAAAAGTGAGAACCAAGAAAAGTAACAGAAAGTAAAATGGAGTTTGCTTCTTTAATGCAAGTCCGATAATTTGAGGATAATTGCTTCACAATTTAGTTGCGAAGTTAAACACGAAGATACTTTGAACGCTTAAAAGCTTGTAAAATGGTACTAATCTTTGTCTGATAAAAGCTAGCAAAGTGGAAATAGACCAGGTGTTTCTTTTTCTAAAAAATTGATAATATTGTTGGTCTCGGCTCCTTTGAAGAATAGACCATCTGCCTTCCTGCCAGGCAGCTCTTAAAAGGCGAGCATATACTTACCGTCACTAACACCGTGACATCCAACTAGGTTGTAGAGTTTCGCAGCGACTCGCCCGGATTGGTACCACCGCCTTACCCTGGCACCATAACGTCCAATGTTACCGGAACACATTGGAATAACGTCCAATGCTTGCCGTTGATGTGTTCCGGTTCAAAGGGTAAGGTAGCCCGTAAACTTACTTTTGCTCGAGGCCTAACATCCGGGCGTCAGCTTAGCAACGCACCATTGCCACCTTTGGTGGTGATGGTGCGTTTAGACAAGCAGACGGATTTCTTGATGGTAAGAAATTCATGCCGCCTAGAGACACCAAAGATGGTAACGGTGCGTTGCCAACCTGAGACTAGGATGTTAGGCCTTGAGCAAAAGTAAGTTTACGGGCTACCTTACCTTACCGGCTACCTTAGCCTCCGAACCGGAACACGTCATGAGATTATGGCGGCAGTAATAAGTAAGGCGGTGGTAGCAATCCGGGCGAGTCGCTGCTAAACTCTACCACCTAGTGAGATGTCACGGTGTTAGTGACGGTGAGCCTATGCTCGCCTTTTACAAGCTGCTTGGCAAGGAAGGCAGATGATCTATTCTACAAAGAAGCCCGGACCAACACGGGGGAAACTTTGTGAATGGGGGATGAAATTTTACTTTACTTTAACTATAAAAAAACAATTATTCACAACATGCCAACTAAAACAACTTTCTTCGACGTCTTTCAAGAGCATCACTTAAATGTACACTCTTTTCTCTTCCATTATCACACTATTTTTAAATCTCAACTCGAAATAGAAAATGGAAGTTAAATAGGATAATGGATGGTACAGCTCTCAGCACTTTTAGGTTATTGTTTCTATTTAGGGTTTGAAAGTTAAACGGCTAACACAGAACATTTGTTATTTCTGTCCTATCTTTAGCTATGAATAAACATTCATAAACACATAATATCGCCTAGTCTAGGCTAGTCTAGGTCTAGGTCTAGTGGTTCAGGCGTTGGACTTGAGCATGAGGTTCCGGTTCGAATCCCGGGTCGGGCAACAAAAAGAAAAATTGGGTTTTTCCAATTTCCTAATAAAAAAAAATGTTGCTCGGGATCGGATACGTGCCCGGCTTGCAATAGGCTTGCCACCTATCACAATGTGGGACTTAGTGCTTCGGCTAGTCGTGGGTATATTTTTATAATGAACTTTTTATATTTTTATAATGAAATACACTCCGATATCTATGGCTAGCCGAAGAGGTCCTACAATTTAAGAAGTAGATAGACAATCAGGCACTTATTCAGATCCAGATAAACTTTATTTTCATTAGAAAATGAAATGACACATTTTGAAAATCGAACCGACCTAAAAATCGAAGCCGGGACATCTCATAGTCAACGCCAATACCTAATCACTAGAGCACAATGGCAATCTCACAACTAGTGTGAAAGTGTGCAATTAATTTTTTTAAATTTAAAATGAGATCATCAACAATTTAATCAATAAATTTTAATATAAGGACGTAAAAAATAATAAAAGTAAAATTTAAAAAAAATGACAAATTTTGTTCGTGTAGCAAAAAGTTTTGAAATAATACACAGAATAACCTATTTTCAAGTTAAAAAGCTTGTACTATTTTTAAAACAGTTTAAAACTAATCCGACAGATATTAAATATATCTAAATTACTCGTCACACTATCAGGATCGGGATTTCGAAAAGGTCCTAAAGGAAACATCAGAATATTTAATTATATCGATTAGTTAGAGGAATATATAAAAAGAAATCATTTTATTTTGTTTCCCTAGAATATTTTGTAACCTACTGTACTTCGCTAATAAACAATGTTTTTGACATGTCAAGCCAAGAAGGAGATTTGCAATTACGAAGACTTTCATATCATGTGTAATAATCAGCCAGTCATGATACGCGCAAAAACAACAAAAGATTGTGAGAATTACCCTTGTTAGGAGCCAAGACTGTAAACCAAGATCCGATTACACTATCCTATGGCCAGACGTTAGCCTTTTGTTAAAAATTAAACTTATATTAAATGCTTCAAGTATCACAATCCTACCAACTGAGGTTATAGCCCCGTGAGGTTATAAAAACCTAGCGGTTAGAAATATATAAGCCATTAAAAAAAATACCAATTGAGGTACGAAATAAAAATTTGTTTAATGTGGTTTTAGCGGCTCCCTGGCGTTGACTTCGGTTTAAACGCTGGATCTACCTTTCTACTCTTATTTCGCTCAACCTTGATCTTTGCTCGTATCTATCTTCCCGACGTTAGCACAGCGCTTCGTACATCTTATGCCTAGAACATTTATATCCACGCATTTATTCTTTCCGCACTTTTTCTGCTTTCGAACCACATCACTAACGTCTGATCACGACTCTAGCGCATTTTATCAACGAATATTGAAAATCCTACGAACTACGAATTGTTATCAATACAATCACGGCTTTGATGGGTAACAGTTACCAAGGATGGAATGGTTTCGGTTTGTTTGGTTAATTTTCGTTCAAGTAATAAAAACAAAAACCTAACCTATTATCATCACAGTACGCCAGAACGGATGAACCGATGTCGCTAATTTTATTTACTAGTTAATTATTATAATGAGAAGGTTCTTTAAAAAGTTGTAACTTTGTTTTAATTCAAGACAGGACCACGTCTGTTGGGGTCCTAATTAACGTATGAAATTCAGCTACAATTTACCATAATTGTACTTTTAAAACACAAAGGAAAAAAATGAAACTGATAAGTTTATAAAATATATTAATTACAAAGTATGCAAATTAAAAATAATTTTATACATTCTATATCGTTAATTTTTTTACACCTACGAATATATTCTCTGCGAATCCATAAAAGTTATTTTTTGTTTATTTATTATTATAAAACACGAGATTTTTTATCTGTCGTTCCATAGAAATACGCATCGTTATTTTACAAAAGTTATTTGGTAATTTATTTATAATCTTTTGAAACCTGATAGTTGCCAAAGCCATAATAAATCCAATCTTCATAGTAATCCTATCGTTTTTACTAGTGTTTGAAGATTGTCCTAAAATATTAAAAGTTTTTTTTTAAAATAAAAGTCTGGCTGCTGTGGATCTTTGTATGTGTTCTCTTTCAATCGTTAATAAGAAAGATTTTAAAAGGTATAAACATTACGGTGCAACTGCTTTGACCGACTTCAAATTTAAAGAGGTTGTCAATTCATCGCTATGTTTGTAACGTGATTACTCAGTAAATTCCTGCCACTGAAATGACAATAATTGACGCTGATCAATTTTGGTATGGATAACGTGACCATACGTCCCTTTCTGAACGGGACAGTCCCGTTTTCAGTGTCTGTCCCGGTGTCCCCAGCCAGGCCGACATAGTCCCGTTTTCTGTTTTGCGTGGAAGTAACGCACCCGTCGAAAGAGTTGTTTCTCAAATGAACAAAATATGGACAAGTGATAAAACACAGTTCTGTGTCGCAGTAATAAAAGTTACGTTGATTACGAAGATAAATATAAATAAATCATGCACTGAGTTCCACATTTATTCAAAAACAAGAACCGATATTTTGAAACTTTGTTGCGCCGATAAATACAAAAATACAACTTAGAAGTCACGCCCCGTTCTTTATTTTATGTTATTCTTATTCTATCTTCTATAATAAAAAAATTAAACACTAAAAACTTTTATTATTATTATATATTTCCGCAGGTGTCCCGTTCTGGCTTAAAAAATAAATAGTCACGTTAGGTATGGAGGATAGCCTGTTCGGTTTACTTGCACAATAAGCTCTAACTTCCAGTCCAAAAAGCAGTGAAAGACCTGTCACAAATATAGTGTCGGTGGCTACTGTGGTGGCTACCGTTGTCTTTTGCCATCAGAACCTTGGTTATATGATGTCTCATCCCATTTTTTCCCGTGTTGGTCCGGGCTCCTTTGCAGAATAGACCATCGGCAGCTCGTAAAAGGCGAGCTTAGGCTACCGTCACTAATACCGTGACATCTGATTAGGTGGTGGAGTTTAGCAGCGACTCACCTGGATTGATACCACCGCCTTACCTAATCCTGCCGCCATAACGTCATGAAGTGTTCCGGTTTGGAGGGCAGAAAGCCGGTAAACTTACTTTTGCTCGAGGCTTAAAATCCCGGCCTCAGGTTGGCAACGCACCATTACCACTTTTGCCTTCCAATATCATAAAAATAATAAAAAAAATAGAATATACGTCAACCAAGTTGCATTTTTAACCCCCGATTTTTTT
>NJDD01001855.1:91985-117140 GCA_002245505.1 Calephelis nemesis
CCTCTTCAAACCTGATATTACTAAAGGTATTTTGTCTCTTTCTATTACTACAATAGTTAGCGATAACTAAAATTTAGTTTAGTAAGTGCGCAACAACATCACTGGCATTATAGTCTTTATTATTGCACTTTTGAAATATAGTGTTGGAATGTTTTATTTAAAAGGTGGTACAAACATCAGAATTAAGATTAAGGTTTTTAGTGATAATAAATATAATTTACAAACTTCACTAGTTTAAAAACTGATTTGTAGGTACACAAAGTTTTACTAACCTAGTTCAAAAAAACGAGGAGGTCCTCTATTCGGCCCGTATATTTTTTAGGTACGTACACCCATTTCTCCGAGGTTTCTGAACCGATTTACGTAATTCTCTTTATGTTTGATGTGGAATAGTTTCGAATAGTTCCCATTAAAAACTTATTCAGATAGGCCCATTACTTTTTATTTTATGAACATTTTTATCTACTTTTAGCTAGTCAGTTTTCATTTTTATTAATTAAATCATATCAGCAATAAACTAAAAAGTATTGAACAAAAATACCTATGTTAATTTAAACCGACTTCAAAACTGAAAAGTGAAAAATAGTAAAGATTTAATATTAATTAACTTACAACTTATATGTGCCATTTACTAATAGGTTTGAATGTCGTGCCAATAATAATTTAATATATAATATAATTATAATAATGTTAATAATTACTTATGTTATAATTATTAGTTTAAGTATAAAATAATAAAGTATAAAATAAAAAAAATACTTATTATTTATAAAGTAGTATATAATAATTAATATTCAATCTTTATTATTTTATACTTTTCAGTTTTGAAGTCTTAAATTCGGTTTTAATTAATGTAGTTATTTTTCTTAAATTCTGACTCGTCGAATTCATTATCCAATATATACATCCTATCTAAACAAATGGATTATTCTAGCGTTGGGGTCATCCCATCCCTTCGTAATAAAATATTATAAGTAGTAAATTAAATTTATAGCCATCGTATACAATAATCCATATAAGTATTATTAAGTATTTAAGTATTATTAAAAAACAAATAAAACTAAGTAGCATTCTACAAATCCTCGTGTTTGTAGATCGTCTAACCGTATTAATAAATTACTTTAATAAGATAACAAGTACATTAATGTCGATCAAACTTAAGCAACCAGTTTGTGAGTCAATAAAGTTGGTTCAACAGCACCGTGACAGTAATCGGCAGGTTACATTTACTCATAACCTTAATGTTAACTACCTTTAAGGCGGCGACGAGTGAAGACTTATTATTAATGTAATTTTAAAATCTTTCATACGTTGTACCTCTATACATATAATAAAAAAATCTGTAGAAGGATCAATTCTGTACATTAAAAATGTTGAAAAAATAAATAGGACGGAATATTACTGGATCGATACCAAACCCAAACATGTGACCAAAAAAATTTTTGTCTGTCTGTCTGTCGGTATGTTCAGGCATCACGTGAAACTAACAGTTCGATTTCAATGAAACTTAATATAATTATACCTTATTATCCTGGGCATAAAATGGGATACTTTTTATCTTGAAAAAATACGTAGAAAAAAAAATCTTAAGTTTTCAGTTTTATTATACGAAGACCGATATCCGCGCGGACGGAGTCGCGAGCGGAAACTAGTAATTTAATAAAACTTTGATGTCATTTAAATAAACCAAGTTTTAAATTACTTTAACCTGTATACAAACTTTATCCCTCCATTGCACTACCTTGGGGTTTGATATTTGAACACTAAGGCCCACTTGCACGTTTCTGGGTTAAATTTAGTTACGGGTCAAACTGTCAAATACATACTGATGTAGCCCTATGTTAGAAGCTAACTCCGAGGTAAATGTTTAACCCATGAACGTGCAAGTGGCCCTAAGTAGCCTACATTATAATTCGATTTTTATACTAAGCGCATAAAATTTTATAAAAATCCGTTCAGCGATAACTATAAAAGTGTAACAAACAGATACTCTTTTATATTACAGTGTAACTTTTGTATTACAGTGTAACTAAGACTTAAATGCCAACTTAAATCTTGGCGTTTTTAAGTCTATAACTATTAATACGACAGCGAAGCAGTATTAAGAACAATTATAAGCACTAAATAAGACATAAACTAATTGTCATTCATATTGTTGGATTTACAGGACACATAGCACTTTTAAAACCATTTTTCACAACATTCTATCTCGCTTTCTGTGTAGATATTAATGCAGTTATATCCTCTGCCCCAATAAACACCTGCTAGTATACTCAGAAAGTAAACAGCAAGTCCAGTATTTCACGCAATTGTAAAACGGACTTTTAATCTTTCGCCGGCGTCTTAAGCTATAAAATTATGTAGGTACATAATATATTATACCTAGTTATATTACCAATATAATCGTCTTCTTGGCATTCCGTTTTTTATAGACTATATGCTTTCCAACGTCGGCGCTAGGTGGAATTCCTTTGTGTAGATATGTAGGTACACTTTTACAAATAACACATAAAAAACTATTTTCTTTATAACAAATAAAACACAAAATAATAACATTTTAATGCACTGAAGTAAATTAAATAAAAATAATAATATTAGAGTGGTGTATTTAGCAGTGACTAAGAATAAAAAACTAATGTAAAATAAAAATTGGATTTGGAAGTTCATTTGCGAAATCCTGATGATAACGTAAAAAGTGAAACATGAAAAATAAGTATGACAAAAATGTAACAACACAGTGCTGTGGAATAACAGAAGCGATTTTTACAAAACGAACCCGTAGTTTTACTATATCCCTCACCACTGTCTTTGCCCGCGTCTCTTTCAACTTTTGCGTTCCCTTACAAAATATAGCTGCTCGCACCTGCTCATTTTTCTGACAAAAATAATTAGCTCCAAAATTAGTACCATATAAATATTGAAAACTACATCAAAATCAGTAATCCTCGAAGCTCTACCATCGTGAAAATAAGTTAATAAACGACTAAATATACAAAACACCAACTAACTAAAACGGTGATTCTACTCCTCTTCTACCTACACACCCGAAAAAATGCTGTAAAAGCAAAGGTACCTACTACCAAACAGTAGGTGCAACGGATCTACCGTTAAACATCTATGAATAATACATAATTGGTAGGTACTTAATAACAAAATATTTTGAGTGTACACTTTCTTCTTTGACAGTCTCAATTTGTAATTATAATTATTTCAGTAACAACTGTTTTGCTTATTAAAACTATTCGAGCAATAATTTACGTACAGCAATATAAATACCAGAATAATAATTTATCTCTGAAGATGTTAAAAGTGAAAAGGATTGGGTAATTTTGTAAAATAATAGGTTGAAAAGTGCAAATGTTTTCTTTCATTATTTCAACATTATCGCTCTTTAGACTTTCACAAAGTTAGATAATAGAAGTTTGATCTATCACGTCTCTGTTTATCTTAAACACTTGAAACTTTATATCAAAGGCTTTTTATTTGCAGTGTTAAGTGAGTTTGTTGAAATCGCAGTTTCCCAAATTATCACTGTTTAGAATGCAAGCAAGACAAAAAGCACATAAATCAAAATTCACACTTTCTAATGTCCAAATATAGTTTAATTGTACAGTCATCTGCAAAAACTATCACTTATCTAGGAATATTAAAAAGAAGTATCTTAATATTATATCGTGGGCAGTAATAATTTTGTTTGCATAAAAGTAACTTCAGGTCCATATCCCCGAAGAGGTAGACATATACACAAACCAGGGCACCCACGACTAGCCGAAGATATCGAGTCCCACAATGTAATAGGTGGCAAGCCTATCGACAATCGGGAACATATCCAATCCCGAGAAATGTTTTTTTATCAGAAAATTGGAAAAACACAATTTTCTATTTGTTGGCTGACCCGGGATTCGAACCCGGGACCTCTTGCAGTCAAGTCCAATAACTGAACCGCTAGACTACAGAGACGAGAGGCGATGTTTGCATAGTATTAATTAAATGCATGGTATAAAGATCGTCACGACAGCTAAGTGTGCTTGTTCACTATTGAGTAAGTTATGTGGGGAATAAATAAGTCAAATCCATACAACCGATGAGAACAGGCAAAAGAGCTCAACCCAATGTCAAATAAAATAAGTGTGCTGATTTGGTCAAGTATACGCCTATCTCTTTGCAAGTTGAAAAAAGAGTAATAGGAATGCAGGTCCAGACTTTATAGTAATTGTACATTTAAGCCAAGCTGTTTATCGCAAATACGGCAATCATTGTTGCAATCAGATCAGATCTCAAATAATAATGAAGTAATCGTTACTTTTTACATAATTTTGAAACTTATTAAGGTTTTCCTTGAATCGCTTCTGTCCTGTAGCATTAATGATTTTTTGGTTGGACTACACTAAGTGCGTATTTTTATATCAAAAGCAATATTTTTTGCACGGGATTAAATATGTGCCCGGTTGGCGATAGGTTTACCACCTATCACACTGTGGAACATAATATATTTGGCTAGTCGTAGGTACATCTACCTTAGAATCTATACTTGCTATCGTCGGCATTTGATGGAATCCTATTGAACTGGTTGGATTGGTTCCAACCAAATATGTACTGAACGTTAAACTAAAACAGTCTGATGATGCTGTAAAAAGTGAAACCGGTTGGCTAAAGAGTAGCATAAAGTGTTGAATAAAGTGTATAGTGGATAAGTACAAGTGTCTTACTACGAAAAAGTGTGTATTCGGAATATGAAGACATTTTTTTAACCAAAGTTAAACTTTGTATTTTGAACCAGGTGAGACTCTATCACATTGTATGACTATGTATGACTTCATAGTGGAATAATTTAACTATAATAACTTTTCCACTGGTGGAAGATAGAATAAAGACATTTCTGCACATAAGCATAAATCTCATCAACATATTCATTTTCCTTAAAAGTTAATGTTTGTAATTACCATGTATTATTTTATTTAGCCGACTGTACATATGACGCTACCGTGTGACCCCACTTTCATTGAACAAACACGCCTCGGGTGCGCAAACATGCCTGGAAAGGCCTCAAGGTATATTAAAAACGTCGATTTCAATGTCAACATATTAATTTGTGAACACTGCTTTAGGATATTTCTACTAAATAAACTTACCAGATCTCAAAGGTGAACCAAGTCTAGAAATGCTGTATCATTTTAGTTCATAGCTATTATTTTATTTTTTGTATTTGATTTCGAAAATGACGTTCTGAATTTGAAATATGAAGGTTTCGTTTTAAATTTCGAAGCAATATTCAAATTCTTCCTTTTCAGGTCTTTTTAACCTTATTCGTTACTCCCTTTTTGACCGAATTTGGAAAATGAGAACATTATATTTAACTCCTATATTTTTTACTGCATGTTAGTCGATTTCTCTGTTATTTCTAAACCAATTGTATTTTTTATATGAAAAAGCGTACTTTTTTATACGAAAAACTACAAGGAGTTCACAAAACCTTCTTCGTCACACTGCTGGGTTTTAGTATATTTAGGTTTTTCATAATGCCCTTGTTAATATGTGACCCCATTATATAAGCAGATATTTGTTTGTGGACTATATGTTTGTTATATATAAACGGATTCTTCTTCTTCAAAGGTTATCAGCAGTATATCGGGTTTTGGTGATACGGCCGCTTGTGTTAACCTATTATTTCTTAGTTGTGATAATTTTATAAGTAATATCATTAAACTAACACTTTGATACTATTCCGTACATACATATATAACCATTAGATGCTATTCACACATTATACCATATGATATTACCCTATTATACTATACCAGACATTCCCCTACCCAAAGGCCCCGAAATCCCTAAAAGAATGCAAACTACATGAGTGGTGTTCTGCCAAATGGTATTTGTACACAATATTTACACAAAAAGTGCATATCTTCACGCCCGTACACACGAAACAGTAGTAAGAACATCAACCAATGTTAAGGCAAAGCTACTAAGTCCCACAATGTAAATGGTAAACCCATCACACACTGGAACTTATCAAATCTCTGGCAACATTATTTTTATTAGAAATTAAATAGACACATTTTTAAAGAATTAAAGATCTCGTGATATCAATGCAAACACCTGACTACTAGACCACAGAGGCATTTAAAAACACTAGTATATCTTTAATTTACATTTACATATACATCTTCTTCAGTTTTAGTAGAAATAAAACAATTAAGTGCAGTAAAACTGCAAAAATGTGTCTATTAAAAATGCTGCAATTTAAATTTTAAAATGTATATAAATGTGTAACTTCTTAAAATTTAATTAAATATTTACACACCACAACGTGATAGAATATGTTGTATTCTTAAATATCTTTGTAATAACTTTTTAAAACACATATTTCGCAAACACATAATTTTCGTTTTTAAAAAAAACCGAACCGTTTCTTTATTTAATCATTCTTTTTACGCAAGATAGAAAATAATTCCGAAATGGTCTCACATATTTTTATTTACATAACCAAACACGAGGCGTAATTAGCTAAGTTTGAGGTTAGTTAAAATTTATCCAGGGGTATTTCCTTTGTAGTTTTTGATATAATATATATTATTTATATTTAATTCCACTTTATCAATCATTTCACAAATCATTCGTTTCGTTCTATAATAGTCAGTTAAGCAGTCAAATGCAGAGAGCGACCGAATGAAGTCGGTTGCCGCTGCAGTTAGGAGATATTTTCATAAAATACTTACAAACGAATGAATTCTTTGACTTAGTAGATATTTTCACATAGCTCAGGAAGCTTATTCGTTAAGAAATTTTAGATAGGAGTGAATTCCATCTATGCGAATATGAATTTTATGTCTATTGTAATAAAAAAGTAGTTTTGGGCAAAATTGTCAGTTAGGAGGTATTGGTGCTTCATCGACGATATTAATATATACTTAACAATGTATAAATTTTCGTTTACAAATGTTGAAGATTTGATGTAACCTCATCATTGATTTAAGAATTTTAAATTCTCCCCCCCCCTCGTACCGGACCCCGTGTTGGTCCGGGCTCCTTTGTAGAATAGACCATCTGCCTTCCTTGCCAGGCAGCTCGTAAAAGGCGAGCGAAGGCTCACCGTCACTAACACCGTGAATTCTGACTAGGTGATAGAGTTTAGCAGCGACTCGCCCGGATTGGTAACGTCTTACCTAATCCTGCCGCCATAACGTCATGACGTGTTCCGGTTCGGAGGGTAAGGTAGCCGGTAAACTTACTTTTGCTCGAGGCCTAACATCCCGGCCCCAGGTTGCCAACGCACCATTACCACCTTTAGTGTCTCTAGGCGGCGTGAATTTCTTACCATTAGGAAATCCGTCTGCTTGTTTGCCTTCTAATATCATAAAAAAAAATATGCGAAAAATTTATTAAGTATAACTCAAAGACCACTAGTTGGAGACTATCTATAAAGGACATAATAAAAACAGTCAAATTTAGAACCTCTTCCTTTTTAGAGTTGGTAAATAAAATAAAATTTGAGTAACAATCAGACAACTAGTGTCAGGGAGGCGTGAACTAGATTTCTCCTAATTAGCTTATTTGTGTTTGCGTGCGGTTTGTGGCTCAGATTGTTCGGTAATTGCCAAATTCTATGTTTTCTCTCACAACTTTCGGAACATCAAAGTGAAATCCCGACTTATGGGAACATACAGAACACAAAGAAGTTCTTTGTGAGAAAAGACCCACTTGTTGAAATGTAAAACGGTGGTTCTTCATTTCAAGCTTTTTGCAAGAATAAAACTACATAAATTAATACAAAAATCGGCCAAGTGCGAGTCGAATTTGTAAAAAAATTACCCATCACATTTTATTTTGTGGTGTTACCTAAAAATTTAAGGTTTTCGCAATGTTTACATTATCTGTGCTATACACGTTGCTTCTAACCAAATTTCAAGATAAGTTCACGGGAAAAACGCTATAGGTTATTGATTCCTTGGGAATTTTGAAATTTTGTGGTATATACGGCTGTAACTTTTTAACTACCTGGGATTAGAAGTTTGATTTTTTCACAGCTCCAAGAGACAGTAGACCTAAATTGTAGAATATTTTTACTCGTTCCTGAGAAAAAGAGTTCCGACATACCGATGAAATGGCAATTGAGTAATCTTATAAGAATCCATTTTTTCCCGTATACGGAACCCTAAAACCTGGCTTCGATAGGTCAAAAATAATTCTTACGGAGTAAATTTTCCCAAAGCAAATACAGCTATGATTATAAAACAATTTGTATACAACATTAACATTTTTTTTTAGTTTTTATTTAAAACTAGACTAAGTATATGGGTTTCCAAGACATAATAGTTGCTAAAATCTGCCTGATACGTTTAAAAACCTAGCTTGAATTTTGGTTAACATCTATAAACAAAGTCAAAAGTCAATGTTATTCATTTAGTAGATTTTTTTCTGATCGTAATGATAACAGTGTCTTATAGACACCATTGATGATGAAGGTGCGTCGCTTTTCTGCGTATGTATTTATTATACCCACAACCTTACCCTTCAGACCAAAACATGACAGAGTAATTAGAAATAGGCAAAGCGGTGAATCTAGGACAAGTTGCCGCAAAGCAGTCTACCAGTGGTCTTGTTGGTAATGGCCAATTTTACCTACGCTCGCCTCTTACGGGCTACCTACTAGAGAGCCTGAAGGTCTATTCTACCCAGTAGACTCAGATCAACACAGGAGAAGTGAAGTATTTTTTTCGTAATGCAACAATAAACAAACCGACTAACAACATATCCCCGAAAGGTAGACAGAGACACAACCAGGGCACCCTCGACTAGCCGAAGACACTAAGTCCCACAATGTGATAGGTCGCAAGCCGGTAGGCCAACCGGGCACATATCCATTCCCGAGCAACATTTTTTAATAAGAAAATTGGAAAAAAACAAATTTTCTTTTTGTTGCCCGACCCGGGATTCGAACCCAGGACCTCGTGCAGTCAAGTCCAATACCTGAACCGCTAGACCACCGCTATCTTCAAAATCTTCTCTTTAGAAGGCCGTACCTAAAAAAAAATCTTCTGCATTATCTTCATAGTACACACAGCTATAAAATAATTTCTAATAACTCTAGATTACCTTCATTACAACATCAAGTGCCGGTGACGCCGGTAGTACCCACGCACGTTTTGTCTACGTGATTCTTTTAATAATAGGCAAAATTATTCGCTTACTTCAGTACCTACGTGCAAACTCGAGAAAATACGAGTAACTTACTTATAAATTAGTCAAAATAATTATTTGTTACTGTGTAAGTACCATTAATATCACTACCTATTTTTTTTTATGATATTGGAAGGCAAAGACGACGGATTTCCTGATGGTAAGAAATTCACACCGCCTAGAGACACCAAAGGTGGTATTAGTGCGTTGCCAACCTGAGGCCGGGATGTTAGGCCTCGAGCAAAAGTAAGTTTACCGGCTACCTTACCTTCCAAGTAATCGAAAAATACCAACATTCAAACAAAAAACGTGATCAAAATTATTTCATGTTAGCAAACAGGAAACCAAAAAATCTAATTAGGAATTCCTTTTTGTGGAAGTTGAAAAATATAAAAATCGTCAGTATCAATAAGCTTCCTGTTGATTAAACTCCAGAAACTAATTATGTAGCTTCTCAACTGGCTGTAGCTTCACAGGGCCACTTTTGGATCCAGCATTACTTTGTTTATACATTATTTTTGCTTAAATTATATAATATGTCTCTTTGTTATTAAGCGCTTGTGACTTCATTTCCATTGAAGATATTTTTAATAAATAATAAATACATCTTCCATTATTTCAATTACCTATCACATTATTAGGGCGTATTGACTTCGGGTAGTTGTTGGATTCTTCGGTTCCGCCTCTCCCTAACTCTTATATGTATGGGCGTGAAGATACCGAAAATAAGAAATATCCCTGAGCAAATTACACAGAACACACAAGTGAGTAAATTATATAATTTTGATACGAGTATATGTATTACATGGAAATTTCTTATACTCGTCTAAATACCCATATAACGGAAAAAACACCCAGACCCGAAAATGCAGGCACTTAAATGTTTAACACACAAATGCCTGGCCCCGTCAGGAATCGAATTTTAGCCTCGCGATTGGTCCTAGACCTCGACCAAACAACCATCGACCAACGAGGCGGTTGATATTTATAATTATATTAGCTCCTACTTAATCGATTTTGATGAGAACATACCTTACAAAGTTGTAGCAGTAAACGCATTAAGATTTTTTAACTAATTAGTAAACAGACGATAATAGACAAAATAAAAAAACAGAAATAAAAACTACGAATTCCAATTATTTTTCTACAAAATAGTGTACTCACGAAGCTCTTTAACATTATTTTACTTGGAAATAAAAAAATTCATAAAACAATTGCTAAAGTTTCTTCACGCCCATATCTCTGAAGTGGTAGGCAGAGGCACAACAAGGGCATTAACGATTTGCCGAAGACACTAGAATCTAGATCAACAATGTGATAGGTGACAAGACTATTGCCAATCAGGCACATATCCGATTTCGAGCAACATTTTTTTTTTTTGAAAATTGGAAATACCACATGTTCTTTTTGTTGTCTTCGTGTGCTAAGAATGTCTAATTACGCTTAAAATATGGATGGGTATTGTTTTACAAAAAATTACCTGAACTGGTACCATTCTGAATGCTGTATCTAACTCCCACTCATACAAGACTCATACAAGGCTAGGGTATCAATGCCCTAGCATCAGGAAGTAGGTATCTATAAGGGCTTCTCGTTTGCCCTGGAAATTTGGAAGATTGAGTTTTGATACAATAAAATCGTCTGCTATGCGAAATTGTGACTGTGGCAGAGACAATGGAAAATGGTGACGTCTTTGAGGCGTCGAACTTCATTTTTGCTTTTGTTTAGAACCCGTTTTATCGATGTCGTAATGCAGATATTATGTGGTCTAAGAACTAAGTCGAATTGCAACGATATGATATTAAGATGAAACATATTTTATAAAAAAAATGGTTTAATAAAAAATGTATTAAAAGTGGGTTGCCTAAAAGATCCTGGAATTTTTATTTAAAAAGTATTTTTCATCAAATATTAACTTAATACGAAAATAACTAAAGTATAAAAACGCATACATTGTGCAGAGGTTGGGTTGCCTGTTATTTACAGGTTTTGCCAGGTACAAGCAGATATATCATTTTCAGTTACTTTTACTTAATTTGGTAATAGAAAAAAATATCTGCATAAGGCTGCTTTATTGCGGCCACACCAACATCGGGTTGTCTGCAAAAAAATTGAAAAAAATAAAAAATGAGTTTTAAAAAAATAGTTATAAAATTTTGTCTAGGCTTTTAGGCAACCTCATTTTATTATGATTTTTATTAGACTAAATTTATTACAAAATATGTTTCATTAAAATATTATCTCCTTGTAGGTCGAAGTAGGTTCGGATCTTCTACTTATACTAAAACTAAATCTGTATATCTAATGTTTTATATTTTAATTTTAATGTTTTTAAGTTTAAAAATTCAAAAAGTTTATGTTAAACGTTAAACTAAACTATAAATTATATGTGCAGCATTGTGGACACCTTGACAGAGTAAATTCTAGTTAGAGAGAGACTATAGACGTATGTAATTTCCGCTGTACATGGTTGGACTTCTGTTATGGCTACCGCTATATTAGAACTATTTTACTGCGAAATAAGCTCATCGTTTTCAAAATATTCATCATAATTTACAATGACATTTAGTTTATATTCTAAAGGAAAGTATAGAGTAGAGCATATTCTTATACTTTTCTGTAACGGTCTTAAAAAAAGTATCTTCACGACCATATCCCCAAAGATGTAAGCAGAGGCACAACTAGGGCACCCATGATTTGGTTTTTGTTTTTTTTTTCATTCAAAATAAGTATCTGAGTATATTTTTCGAAAGTTGTTAATACCTTACTTAATAAAAACATAACATAAATTATACAATAGCATTTTTTTATAATTGAAAAAATATATAAAACAGTATATTTAGCATTTAGCCGAAGACACAGTGCCACAGTGTGAAAGGTGGCGAGCCTATCGTCAAAACGGGCACACGTTCAATCCCGAGCAACTTTTTTTCATTAGAAAATTCTCTTTAATTAGAAAACCTCGTATTTGATATTTGCGTGAAGATAATTTTTAATAAAAAATGGTATACAGGGTAAAACTTACTTATATTTATACTATTATAGTACACAATATACATTTTTTGTTACATATGAAATTTCTGACAAACATTAATAACATTCACATACCAAATTGGGATAAAATGTATTTGTAACAACTTCTCAACATACACATTTTACAAGTAAATAAATTGAATCTTCATTTTACATGACAAAAAAACACAAAACACACTTCACTTATAAAGCAACTGCCTTAAACATTGAAGGTTATAAAGTCTTCTGTTCCCTTAAGGCCCTTTAGAAAGTATTTGAATCATTAATTTTTGTAAAAGCCAATAAATCGCTAAGCAGCCCATTTCAATTTTAATAAACGTTTATAAAGTTGTAAGAAGAAGAGTAATTTGAATATTTTTATTTAAAACGTAAATTAAAATGAAATTGATACATATTTACATTCTTGACGACTTTATCAAGTCATTTTATGTAACAGTAGGTAGTTAAGACAGAGATTTAAGGTAGCGGCGTCGAAAGAATTCTTAAATCACAAACTATTTATTTCATGCTCGGATATATGATTTCTTTTCTTCGTGTATATTTAATTCTAAATAAAAATATCTGACAAATCACACCAATTTAGGGACTCCTAAATAAGAAACTTTGAGTTATTATGAACAGAAATATATACATAAAGTACCATGATACATTTAATAAACTCAGAAACACTTAGAGACAAATTCATTTAGTTTAGTTTATTCCGCAAATGCCTGTCAGAAAATAACTACGGCTCCAACGTTTTACCGCTTCGAATTCATTAACGAAAAAGGATTTAAATCAATGATGTTATCTAACTAACTAAATTGTGAAAATTCTGGATCAATGAAAGTATGGTGTATATATGGAAGTATACTGCCATATCGTCAATGGAAAGCACTGACGTTGTAGCGGTTGCTGCTGCTGCATTGTTTTTAAAATACGTTCTTCTGTATTTAAATGTGTAGGTAGCTGTTGTTGTAAAACAATATCAATATTTCAATGGCAATTTTTTATCAACGACTATCGTTTTGAAGAAAGAAAGGATCCGGTATATTGATTTATAACTAAATCCTCCACCTCTTTACATAATCTTTACAAATATTAACTTCAAAATAAAAGTAAATCACAAGACACAATTTGACACAGTAAATTTTCATTTAATTCAATTTTAACATTATGTCCACCAAAAATAAAAAATGATAGCAAACAGTTCTAAAGACAGTCGAATTATTTCATAACATAGTTGAATTAAGAACAACCTCTTTCAGAAGTTAAGTAAAAAATTTAGTTTAAATCTGCCGTCGCCGGCACCTTAATTAAGTTATCAGTAATCTATATCATCCGAAGTTTTCGTATAACAAGCACAGGTGGAGAGCGTTGGAAAATTCTTTGAGTTGCATAATTAGATTCCGTACTTAATTGAGTTTTTGTGAATAAACATTTATTTAGTTATGTTAATCCTATACCTATTTAGTTTAACAGAAATAAGTTTTTTTAAGAAACCAGACTTGAACCTTTTTGATACAGTTTTATTTAATTTAAGGCATTAAATAGCAATGTCTCCTAATGAAACCTACGACACCTAAGGAGGTCAATGATGGTACCTTTACGCCAATATCCCTGAAGAGGTAGGCAAGTCACAAACAGGCAACCACGACTAGCCGAAGACACTAAGTCCCACAATGTGATAGGTAGGAAGCCTATTGCAAACCGGGCACACAACCAATCCCGAGTAACATTTTTTTATTAGAAAATTAGAAATACCCCATTTTCTTTTTGTTGCCCAAACCGGGATTCAAACCTGGGACCTCATGATGTCAATTCCAACACTTGGGCCGCTAGACCTCAGAGGCGATTTCGTTTGAGGTCAAAAGGAAGAAGCTGACACTGAAGCCCTAGCCCAGAGGTAAAATCAGCACTTAGTCTATAATAGGCGTGTTTTTTTTAATTTAAGGTTATAATGTATACCCTTTTCCCAAAACTTTCCGACTAGGGTATCTTCTATGCGGAACACAAGGCAAAGGGAAGTACTAATGTTAAAACAGTAAGCAACGATAGTACTTGTATAGACGATTGACGAAAATTAGACTCAAGATGTAAGAGAAAAACAAACACACATTCGACTTCATAGTAGGAAAAAAGTTACCTGTTACCCTTTACTGAAGCCCTTTACCTCTCTCGTTAAAATTGCCGATCAGAGTGGCCTCTTGTTGGAAATAAAATCAAAGCCAATAAATAAATAAATAAATATCTCTGGACAAATTACACAAACTGAATCTAAAAGTAAGCAAATTATGTGCCTGTGTTATGGGTGCTAATCAACGATACTAATACATAGAAATACTTAAATAGATACCAGAATAATTTTAATAAACACCCAGATCCAGAAACGCAGACAACTATATGTTCATCACACAAATGCCTGCCCCCGTCGGGAATCGAACCTGAGCCTCTAGGTTAGTCGGTGTAGTTAGGCGTGTACGCTAGTCACTCGACCAACGAGGCGGTCGATAACCGGTGAAGTGAGGCGAGCGCTAACGTCTAAGATACAATGAAATTCCACCAGTGCCGACGATATAAATAAAAAATTTTGCTTAAACCTTAACCCGAAGGTCATCTGTGACATGTAGGATTATAAAAAATAGCATACAAGAAGAAAAAAGCTAGTTTTTAAACGGCAAACTGAACAGCAACCTGTTTGAAAGAATCCGGTACCCGCGACCTTTGACAAAGTCGGCTATGAGTATATACCTAGGAAACTTGTTTTAAAACTTACAAAAGTCAGCTGTCTGAATCATTTATTTAAATTCTTTGTACAAAACTGTCCTAACACAAGTCGAGATGAGAGGACCCCATCGCCTATTAGTGTTACGTTAGGTAATTTTTCACCAATGCAGTCTATCAAGACAACGTGGTGTAGAAAGATATGCAGCTGCAAGGCTCTTGCTAGCCTTGCAGACAATTACCTATTATTTGCGACTTTTCCTGTTTACCAAACCTCGGGTTGTAATATACTATTTTCATCAAAATTTCCACTCTTTTACTCCGTTGGGTAGTAAAAATAGTTTATATACAATAAGAACTTATAGCTTCAGAAACCTGAAGCCTCTGAAGATCACATTACTATGATCTTCAGATATTGCTGCCCTTCTTATGTAATATGTAACTATCATTATTACGAGTATGCAGTATTTAAAAAAAAGTGTTTCAACAGTCCGTTTGCAGGCAGGCAATGATTTAATATTCCAAATGTTACGAAGCACTAAATTCAGAGTTTTACAGAATTGAATATAAACAATTATCATAATTAAAAAAAGTAATCCCCGACAAATCCAATCAATCTCGTCAGTCTCGTTCTATCACGTCAGTTTTTAAAACAAAAAAATCCGCATTAAAATCGGTCAATTTTAAGGAGTAATGATACCACACAAATACATTCGCTAGAGTTTTATTCGAAGGTGGTGTCAAAAGTCCTCGAAACCGACGTGTTTGTATGAACAGGGTAATGAATATTGAGGAAGCCATGCATGTCAGCCAGGAACGTGAGTTTTGGCTCTTGATACTCTCTTCCTACCGCGTAAATGGCTTGGCGTGAAGATATGATGCAAAGTCTAAAAAATTTACATATCAAAAAAATAATTAAAATCTTTTCAGCGGTTTTTACATAAAAGCTGAACTCTACATACACAATCCCGTATATCAGAAAAGGGATAAATAAATAAGTCTGCAACAACCTTTAAAGAGCGAAGACAGCGGTAGGTACTAAATGTTTGTAAATCTGACTAGCTAAGGACCAGATAAGATAAGGTCTAGACTCATTTGGCGTAGAGCAGTAAATAATAGAGATAGCTAAATGGCTGTCTCATAGAATTATTTCTAGTATTTCGTATTGTGTAGCGGTTGGCATTCCCGATTGTCTTGGTTTATGTTTAACTAGTATGTGTCCGCGGGTTTGTTTATATGGAGATGTCTGTCTTAATAAAAGTATATTCACGCCCATATCCCCGGATAGGTAGGAAGAGGCAGAACCAGGGAACGCTAGCCGAAAACAACTTAGTCTTCCAACTGATTCGAAGTCCAACCACTGAAGCGCTAGACCTAAGAGGCGACAAGTCTTAGTAAGTAAAGTTTAAGTAGCTAAAAAGTTTCTTCATGTCGTATTTCGTAAGTTTTAGGTAGAGGCACAACCAGGGCACCCACAACTAGCCAAAGACTAAGTCCCACAATGGTGGCAAAAGCCTATCGGTATTCAATCCCGGGGAACGTTTTTTTATTAGACAATTGAAAAAAACAAAACGGTTGCCCGACCCGGGGATCGAACCCGAGACCTAATGAAGTCATGTCCAACACTGCAGACTACAGATGCAATAGTTTAAGTAGCATAACAGTGTATAATATTATATAGATATATGTATTTTTTGTTTTATTATTGTTTGTGTGGGACCTGCATACTTCAATCTCTGTTCATCCAAATGATAAATAGGCATTAAGTTCGCCTCTATGTAAACAGTAACTTACTGGTCTTAAAAAAATGACATGATTTTATTAAGAGTACTAGCTCGTAAACGCGAGCATAGGCTTACCGTCACTAGCACCGTTACATCTGTCTTGGTGGTAGAGTTTCGCAGCGACTGATCCGGATTGGTGCCACCGCCTCACCTATTCCTGCCGCCCTAACGTCATGACGTGTTCCGGTTTGGAGGGTAAAATAGCCGGTAAACTTACTTTTGCTCGAGGCCTAACATTCCGGTTTCAGGTTGACAACGCACCATTACCGACTTTGGTGTCTCTAGGCGGCATGAATTTCTTACCGTCAGGAAATCCGTCTGACGGATCATAAAAAAAACATTGGTTCTTAACAATTAGAGACAATTTTTAGTAAAATCTGGTCAAAATCGATCTTATACTTTACTATGATATGGGAAACAGGCAAGACAACACTCAATAATTTAAACTGCAAACAAGTATTTATTTCTGGCATGTCAAAAACAGACAGACACCAGTCTTTTACTGTATTTTAGTAGGTATTATGCGGCGCTTTCGTCATGTTTATGGTCCATTGCGCGGGACTTCGTAATTGTTTTGTTAGGTCGCATTGTTTTGGTATTTTGTAACAAATATTCCTATCTGTATTTTTTCAGACCTTTATTTAACTTGCAATATATGTATGTTTGTCTGGGGGATCTAGCGAGTCGAATGTAATCCATTTCCTGGTAAAGTGTATTTTGAATGCATTGTCAATCGGATGACGATACAAAGGGTTATGATATAAAGCAGTTCTTAAGTACAGGAACTTTTCTTATTATATTGGAAGACAAACAAGCTGACAGATTTCCTAGTGGTAAGAAATTCCCGCCGCCTGGAGACACCAAAGGTGGTAATGTTGCGTTGCCAACCTGAGGCCGCGGTCCTAGAGCAAAGTAAGTTTACCGGCTACCCTACTCTCCGAACCAGAACACGTCAACAGCAAGTACTCACGTTATGGCGACAGGAATAGGTAAAGCGGTGGTACCAATCTGGGCGAGTTACTGCGAAACTCTACCACCTAGTAGGATGTCACGGTGACGGTAAGCCTATGCTCGCCTTTTACGAGCTACCTGGCAGAGAGGCAGATGCTCTATTCTGCAAAGGAACTCGCACCAACACGGGGTATAATTTACCTTGCAATATAATATATATTTTTGTCCGAGTATAGCGAGTTAAATTTATTAATTAATCCAGTTCTCGGTACAGCGTTTTTTTTGCATGCATAGTCAATCGGATGTCAATATAAAAATGGTTATGACATAAAGCAGTTCTGAAGTATAGGAGCTGCTGAAATTCCTAATGTTGTTGCAAAATAACCCTTTAGATTTTATTAAATATCAAGCACACAGTTCTCCTGATAGTAAGAGATAACCGTGGGTTATAGACACCATGATTATAAAGACTATGCCATGGACATTCCAAGTGGTAGCTAAAGAGAGTCGGCTTTTTTATAATATTGTAAGGCAAACAAGCAGATTTGTATCCTGATGGTAAGAAATTTACGACGCCTAGTGTACCAAAGGTGGTAATGGCCAGTTGCCATCCTGAATTAGGCCTCGTGTAAAAGCAAGTTTACCGGCTATCTTACCCTCCGAACCGGAACACGTCAACGGTAAGCGCTGACGTTATGGCGTAAGGCGGTGGTACCAATCCGGACAAGTCACTGCGAGACTTTACCACCTAGTCAGATATTACGATGTTAGTGACGGTAAGCCTATGCTCGACTTTTACGAGCTGCCTGGCAGGAAGGCAGCTTACGAGGATAACACGAGTTTTTGCAGTTTTAATGTGCTTTATTATTAAGTCTGTAAGTTAGTTTAAGTTTTATTTAAGTCATATGCATAATGCAATTATTTGTGTGAATATATTTTTACAAATCTTTAGCTTCTTCCAAACTAGAGTTTTTTTTTATTACTGATATATTTCACACTAGCTGTTTTGACAAACTTCGTTCTACTCGTTCAGTTTGTTTAGGAAAAAATTGAAATGTTGATTTTGCTAGTTTCCTCACAGTCTAAGGTGCTAAAAATTCCTGTCTGTCTCCTGGTTTAAGTTATGTCCCTATCAAATTTTAGCCAAACGGGTTCAGCCATTCTTCACTACATAGTACAAAACAAAGTCCCTATGTCCATTTGTATACTTAAGTCTTTAAAACTACGAAACAGATTTTGATGCAGTTTTTTTTAAAGGATAAAGTAACTGAAGAGGAAGGTTTATATGTGTATTTCATAATCGTGCGAAGCCGGGACGAGCCTCTAGTAAATTATAAACAGCGTAACTAACACGATTCTTTTTTAGCTATAAACATATGTAAAGATGGTGTCACTTTTATAATTCGTTTTATTCCTGAATATATTTTTAACTAATACATTTGTCAAGCAACCACAAGTACATATATGCTAATAATATGAAGAAGGTCGTATTCACGGTAAGTACTGTTTGTTCATGACCTCAATGTTTCTACCGACTAAATTATACAGATAATGGAGGAAGATAGTCGTTGCTGTGTATATGTTAATTTTGTTTGTTGCACACCACATGTAGGAAATTTAAACTATAATATATATGTTAATTTTAATTAAATATATATAATTTCGTCAAGTAAAACACAGTTTAAACTAACAAACATTTTATATTGCTACAAGCACATTTTATGGAAATTCAAAAAAGTATGGTTATGGTTAAATCCCCAAATAGTAATTTAGTCCCATATTGTGAAAGTATGGATAACCTATTGCTAACTAAACACTTATTCAATGCCGAGCGATATTTCATAAGGAAAATGAGAGAAAAATCTCATTTTGAGTTACTCGATCCGAGAATCGGACCCGGGGTGTCATGTCCATGCCAACACAACTAGAAATAGAATGTAAAACGAAGTAAAGTATCTTCACGCCCATATCCCCAAAGACGTAGGCAGAGGCACAACCAGGGCATCACGACTAGCCGAAGACACTAAGTCCCAAAATGTGATAGGTGGCAAGTCTATCGTCAACCTGGCGCATATCCAATCCCGAGCAAGGTTTTTTCTTTCATTAGAATTTTATTAGTTGCCCGGGAATCGAACCCGGGACCTCATGCAGTCAAGTCCGACATCTGGACCGCAGAGGCCATATTTCAATCGAAATTAATAAATACATTGGACATTTTCAAATCCGACAAAATGAATGACGAAATGCCGTTCGCGTGTACAGATACTATCTATATCCAATGCCACTAAACGCCACTTAATCACACAAAACTATCAAATAACGACAAACACCCACGAAACGGCAGCCGGTGATCGGTTTCTAGATTTATAATGAAAATATTGTCTGTTATGGTGAAATCGTGAACTTTCCAAGATATCCGTGTCGACAGTTAAAGACGAGGAGCTGACGTCCATGTATAGTACTACTATTTAAATTATGCGCTTTACACCTTTTACACTTTATACTTTTATTTTGAAATTGGGTGACCTAATCTAAATTTAAGCGAAATGATTAACTATGTAATAACAACTGTATCTAGATATCTTTAAAATACATTCGGATTTCTAAAGCTTGACGAATATAGCCGAATGTATAATTTAAATAGTACTACTGTCTATTATTTATGAAAATATATTAAAATTTCTGAGATACAATTAAGAAACCTTGATAACATTATTGAATTAGGAGGATTATGAAAATATATAATAACCTAAGGGGTTAATTTTGCGTTGCCAACCTAAAGTCGTGATGTTAGGCTTCGTACAAAAGCAAGATTACCTTACCCTCCGAACCGGAACATGTCAATGGCAAGCGCTGATAAAATAGTGACAGGAATAGGTAAAGTGGTGATACCAATCCGTGTCGAGTCGCTGCAAAACTCTACCATTTAACCAGATGTCACGGTATTAGTGACGGTAAGCCTATGCTCGCCTTTTATGAGCTGTCTGCCACAGGAAGGCAGATGGTCTATTCTGCAAAAGAGCCCAGACCAAAATTGTTGTTTAGTGTGTGTTACAAAAGTATAAGACAGCGGTGAACCTATAACTTCAACGTGTCTATAGGCCATTGTCTCTTAATATTGAGAGAACCGTGTTTTGGTTCAAATGTCATCACATAATTAAAGTAATTTAGTACGCGTATGTAAAACTTTCATTTGGATGTATTTCGCTTTTAGTTAACATTAAGATACTGTTCTATGAGATAAACTTGTCTTTTGTATGTTTAGTAAAATTATGAACTACATATGAGTAATGTAAAAGCAAAGGCAGCAACATCCAGTTCCACCATGTATTGTGTATTGCTGCCTTTGCTTTATATGCCTAATATGCACACACACAAACATATCTTCAAACCAATTTTTTTGAAATTAGAGCATATTGAGTACCATGTCTCATGATCCGTACACTTCTACATTCATTACTCTTTTCTTACAAAGAGACTGGTTTCGAAAACTCGTGACACCATCCTTAGATTACTAGTGTTTTGGTCGTCAAATCAACCTTGTACTCAACGTCAATCTAAGCCTTATCTCATATCTAAAACCATCAAAATTTATATTGTTCTGTTTTACAGCTGGGATGTTCGTGCATTTTTAAATTCTTGTATATTTTTTGTTTATCAAAAGTCGACCACAAGCTCTGCGACTATAATGAAAATATATTTTAACAGCGGTCAAAGGGTGCCACCATAACAGTCTTCAACTATTATGGTAGCACTTAAACAGTTACGAGAAATGGGTATTATTCTAGATCTAGAAACTATGATTCATGCCGCTTTGTTTGTATATGTTTTTTATGGTAAATGTCACCAAGTTTACTGACCTACCTCTTACAGATCCTAGATAAAACTAAGTGTTAAGAGAATTCTCTTTGTTCACATATGCATTCGCCATGTACAGCGAAAAGAATAACGTTAGCATAGAAAAACTAAAATAAACCGACTCCACTACTCTACCTTTAACCTTTACTACTCAATACTATTACCCGACTCCAAAAAAGGAGGAGGTTCTCAATTTGACTGTACGTTTTTTATGTACGCATCTTCCGCGATTATTCATCCAATAGTTTTGTTGATTTTTTTTAAAGATAGGTCACGATTTCGCGGTAGTCTCATATTAGAGGTTTTTAAGTTATATTTAATAGAACATAAATTTTTCACTTATCTTGACGTCCTCATCACAACTAAATATATGTATTGTTAAGTGTAACTGAAAAACTACTAGAAGGATGTTGATAAAATTGAAGTGGGACCATTTCGGAATATTTGCTGTCTTTCGAAAAACGAATGATCAAATCGCTTCGTGGTAGTTTTACTGCGCTTGATTATGTGGCCACTAAGTCTTCTAAGTATCTAAATGTTTGTATTATAAAATATTACTGAAAAACTACGAGTATATCAAATCTATGAACTGTCGTTATCGGTCGAGTAATTTAATATGATACAAAAAACATACCGACAAATTAAAAGCCTCATACTTAGAGTCGGTTAAAAAGATAACAAGTAATTCTCCAGTTCCTTAAATGCGACTGCTCCTTATGACACAAATGATAGTAATTAGTATTAATTATGAGTAATAAAGGTCATTTGTAAACTTTCTCAGTATTTTTATTTTTATAAGCCTATAATTAAATAAACATACGAAAGAGAAGTCAACTGACCTAAAAGCAGAACACATCGTAATATTAATACGTGGAGCAAAAACTTTAAACCCCTTTTTACGAAAATTGCACTAATGGAGGAGTATGGCACTGGCACTAAATTTGGCACTGGTATAGCTTATGTGTAGGAAAAGTGCAGAACGGTAATATTTTTTAATAATATTGCTTATAACGGGCATTAAATTAAAAAATAAAACATGACATACACAATCAAAGATATTGATAACGATAAAAGATCACAGATGGCGCGCAAACTCTTTTCATAATGTTTGGAAACAAAAGTAGTTGGTCTTAATAAATGAATATGGAACATTATATTTTAATAATTTATATTGAATAACTTATATTAGAAATTAATTATGGTCGAATTTCGACCGATGGGCGACTACTAGTCTAAATAATTATTTATTCGCAGTAAAACTGCAAATAACCGACTTTGAATACAATAAAAATTTAGTATTTTCTCCGATTTCCCAGGGATTCCATCATCAGATTCAGACTTAGTGGCAATAGGACCACTTCAGAAGTATGCTCTTTCAAATGTAAAAAGTTTTTTTTAATCGGTTCAGAAATGACGAAGAAATCGATTGACACACTTGAAAAAATATAGGAGTTAAACATCGAACCCCTTTCTTTTTTAACTCACTTAAAAAGTGGAAAGCTAATTAACTATCGATATTGACTGCTTAGTTGATCGAGGGGTTAGCGTTAAGCGTATACGCCTAACTCAATCGACTAACTGCAAGATTCAGGTTAGATTGCCGACAGGAGCAGACATTTATGTGATGAACATCTAAATATCTGCGTTTCTAGGTCTGGGTGTATTTATGAAATTTATTATGGTACATGATTAAATATCATGTACGTATGTATATATTTGAATTGCTATCGTTGACTAGTACCCATGACACAAACATATTTGTATATTTATTCTTACTTTTATGCTTACTAAGGAAAAGAAATATTTCATTTATTTTTATGAAAAAGAAGACAAAATGGCAAGCTGATGAAAAGTGATCTCCGACTCCAACATCTGGGGTCACATAGAAATTAATGAGATTTTTGAAGGTTTTCGAGTTGTTCTAGCGGTCCGGCGTCGGACTAGACTTTTTGAGGTTCCGGGTTCGATTCCCGAATTTGCATTTTCAATTTTTTCATAAACATAACGTTGCCCAGGATTTGGATATGTGCCCAGTTGGCGATAGGCTTGCCTCTTATCACAATGTGGGACTTAGTGTCTTCGAATAGTCGTGGGTACCCTGGTTGTGCCTCCGCCTACCTCTTCGAGGATATGGGCATGTATGTACTACTACCAGTAATTAGTGTGTAGTGTAAGAGGAAAAAAAACATAAATGAATTGAACATTTCAAGTTTAAATATAAACATTTATATTTATAATCGTAATTATTGAATAGAATGAATCATACATAACTTGTTCAATAAAACTTATTTCCATAGTGTTTCCAAACTTTCAGATGACTCACGAATCTAATGTATAATTTGTATGTTTATATTATTATGGCAGATATGATAATTATAACATTTCACACTCATTTACAATTGAGTTAAGTGGGTATTTCCGAGGAGGGAATTCAGTTTGCTAACACAAATAACCTATTTCTGGAACTAAGCATAAAAAGCATTTTTTTTGTAGCCCCCTTCATTTTACTTAAAGTATAAAATGTTGGGTTTAACAAAAGTCGACAACAGAGGATATATGTGTCATCAGTACTTTAAAATACATTACTTATAATTATTATTAGGATGATCGTTTCATCAAATACCTAAATAATATTTCAACAGGAATACAAAGGTGTTGGAGTTAAAATGAGAAAGGGCTCTGCTGGTTTGGTTATGTGGAAAGAATGGCAGATAAAAGATTGACAAAGCAGATACACAACGCGAATGTGGATGGATTTCACTACCCGGGGAGGCCTAGG
Organism: Calephelis nemesis; assembly: GCA_002245505.1. NCBI lineage: Eukaryota > Metazoa > Arthropoda > Insecta > Lepidoptera > Riodinidae > Calephelis > Calephelis nemesis. The sequence continues at coordinate 116,277 of NJDD01001855.1, forward strand.
CTGAAATTTCACGATCTTTCGGTCGTGAAATTTCAACTTTTGGCCTTTATTATCAAAATTTAGCCCTCTATAAGTTAAAACCTTATGGCTAATAAAAATAACCATGAGACCTTTTTGTATTTTATTTTTTTTGTATGTACTTACTTAAAATGTTATTAAGGTTTAAAAAAATAATGACATTATTTTTTAAAAAAAATTTTGATAAAATACTCATATCAAAAAGATAACCTTGATATAGAGTTATTTTGAGTGAAGGAGTGTTATTAAACCGTTACTTTTCATTTTTTTTCATTCAAATATTATCCATCGTTTTAATTCGCAGAAAGACCAAAACCTGAAGAAGCAAGATGGTATAACATTCAAACATGTTTACTTAAGCAGTTGCCATGTAGGTAATATTTGATATTCGAAGTGAAACAAACAATAGGTACCCACAAGTTATCAACTTCCGTCGTCACAACAAACGTATAGAAAACATAAAGGCAATATTGAAAACAGTTGTTGAACTACTCTTCACCTACATTTCTGAATAAACGTTCAAAACGTGGAATATTACAGACATTTCATTAATAATAGATAGCGCTACAATCCTGGTGACATTCAGAGTCATACAAATAAATCCAAGATATAAATTTCCATAAAAAGTCACAATAAACAATGAAGAATTACTTGACGATACTAAAATGTTTTCTTTAAGTTTTCTTGAACATTCATATAAAAGAATATCAAATATGATGCTTACTTAATATTCGCTGTACATTCTTGTACTTTACACGGTAAAAACTAACATAAAACTTAAGATAAATTTTATATACTACACTAACTAGTGTGCCCTTACTCAAATAAATAATAAATACATTATAA
>NJDD01001855.1:140435-153601 GCA_002245505.1 Calephelis nemesis
GAGGACTACAAAATTTAAAAAAAAAAATAAACCACACAAAACCACTCCAATTCCGTGCGGGAAAACTCCTGACGTGTGTCAGGTCCATAGATTTGTTTGGATTTATTACGTGATTTTTTTTTTAAACGGAATTTAAAAAAATATCTTCTCACAATGTGATAGGTGGCGAGCCTATCACCAACCGGATACATATCCATTGTGCAACGTTATTTTTATTAGAAAATTGAAAATAGGTTTTTTTTTGTTGCCAGGAGATCGAACTAACTCAAAAAGTCAAGTCTGACGCCGAGAAATGCATATAGAAGTAAGTAATCGAAACAACTACACATGTATGTAAAGATATTCACCGAATTATTCAACAATGAAATCTGTTAAAAAAACCTACCGTCATTTTCCAGTGAGTTTCGTATAATGTTGATGAGCAACCCACATGCAAAAACTCTTTTTTTATTCTGCCAACTCACTTTATATTTTGTGTATTAAGTCCCTATTGAAAAACGTGATTTAGTATCCCACTCTTAATAATAGGTAGTGTTTTAATTAGTGAGTGACAAAATGGCATATTGCAGTGTAAAGGGGCTCTTACATTTATAGCCTCGAGGAAGTTGCAACCGTCATCTTGTTTAGAATCCGGGAAATCAATACCAATGTATTTCCGCTATAGTTCTTTCAATTTTAAACACCTTCGAATTTAAAACTTTACCTTAGAAATAAGGTAATAAACAATTATGTTATTAAAACGTAAACTTGACATTCCTTAGAATAAAATAAAAACTCAAATTGTTTATTAATGATTTTACATGGCGGTGAAATTTCTAAAAACCGATTTTGATTATACTATCCCGGTCGGGCAACATAAACAAAAGTTTGGTTTTTCCAATTTTCGAATAAAAAAAATGTTGCTCAGGAGTGGTTATGTGCCCGGTTGGCGATAGGCTTGCCACCTATCACATTGTGGGACTTAGTGTCTTCGGCTAGTCGTGGGTGCCCTGGTTGTGCCTCTGCCTACCTCTTCGGGGATATGGGCGTGAAGATACTGATACTGACTGACTGATTATACTATTATGTAATCTTTCTGATCCAAACTCTCGTATAGGTAAGATTTCAAGCTAACTACCCCTTTAAAGCGAAACACAAGGAAAACCCTGTGGTAGAAATAGTTTTGGCAATGATATTAATTAGGACCAACAATTGTCGGCACTAACTAAATAAGATCACCTCTGTGGTCTAGCGGTTCAGTTGTTGGACTTGACTGCATGAGGTCCTGGGTTCGAATCCCGGGTCGGGCAACAAAGGAAAATTGGGTTTTTCCAATTTTCTAATAAAAAAAATGTTGCTCGGGATAGGATATGTGCCCGGTTGGCGATAGGCTTGCCACCTATCACATTATGGGACTTATTAACTTCGGCTGGTTGTGGGTACTCTGGTTGTGCCTCTGCCTACCTCTTTCGGGGATATAGGCGTGAAGATACTTTAACTAAATAAAAAAGCAATTTCATAAACAAATTTTTTCACTGGCGTGCGATGGGGTAGTCGCATCCCTACTGTATAACATTTCGTTCTCTTCTGTTTTATCTTTTTCGGTACAAGTGTATCGAAATCATATGTGACTTGCCTAAGCATACGTTTTTGAAAGCACTAAAACGTACTTTATCCCTACTAGTATTAATAGTAAAGTGTATATTATGTTTTGTGTATTTTCCATTTTCACATCAAAATGGCTGAAGCGATGTCAGTGCATTTTTGCATGTAACAGATCACGCCTTGGAGAAGCTACATATTCAAAGGGTTTCTTTGGGAATTCTATTAATATCGTATTAATATTATAAATGCGATAGTTCTTATGATTGTTTGTTTGTCACTCTTCACGCAATAACTGCTACACCAATTTTCATAAAAGTTGGCACACATAAAGGGTAACTTGGATTAACAGATAGTACAGTTTTTGTTTTTATGATAATGGAAGGCAAACAAGCAGACGGATTTCCTGGTGGTAAGAAATTCACGCCGCCTAGAGACACCAAAGGTGGTACTGGTGCGTTGCCAACCTGAGGCCGGGATGTTAGGCCTCGAGCAAAAGTAAGTATACCGGCTACCTTACCCTCCAAATCGGAACACGTCAACGGCAAGCATTGGACGTTATGGTGGCGGGAATAGGTATGGCGGTGGTACCAATCCGGACGAGTCGGTGCAAAACTCTACCACCTAGTAGGATGTCACGGTGTTGTCGCTAACAACTAAATAACTAGTAAGCCTATGCTCGCCTTTTACGAGCTGCTTGGCAGCAGCTTGGTCTACTTTTAAAAAGAGCCCGGACCAACACGGGGAAAAAATATCTCGAAAAATATTCCTGTGGGACCATTAAAAACGCGAACAACGCCGCAGGCACCAGCTAGTGTTAAATAAATTTACTACGAGAAGGAAAAGCTAGTAAGACGAAACCTAATAAATCAGCCAAATTCATCTCGTAAAACAAGGCCTATCTTGCATTATCTTTAATAATTACAACTATAAACAGAGAACGGTTTATTTAAACATTCGGTTTGTTTAAACATTGTTATCTAGAGAACGTAAGTCATGAGATTACATTTTGTCACACTCCTAAATAAAACGACCCGAGTTGCGTCAGTTGGGACTCAGGCTGATATAATAATATACTTATAGGTTCCGTAGGTATGAGCTGACATGCAAACTTTCACATGTATTTAAACGAATTACACTTCACATATTCAGTTAATAATATCCACAGAACAGCGACCTTCCTGTCACATTTATGGTATCAGTAGGCGATTGTTTCTTACTGTGCGGAGAACCATGAACTAATTGCCATTAAAATTATGAAAGTAAAAAAACATGAAGACGTCGCATGTAAAACCTCCTTTAGCCTACTTTTTTGTGTTCTATGTCTAGCGACATATCCTTTATTTGCAATTTTATTTTAATTTTTTTTGACGAAGGATACTTCAAAGCTCCTATTGGCACTAAGTTAGGCTTTGAAGATTTAATGTAATAAAAATCCTCATTTTGTATTCACTTAAACAACATAATATTGAAGTGGATTTTTTGCAGTTTGAGTTACATAAAAATACCTACTTTTTGTAATGCCTTTACGTAAGGCTCACTTTTTATCACATGACATTAATCATTTTTACAGATTAACTACTTGTTTGCTTTGGGATGTGACATCCCCTATCGCCCCTATCGCCCCTATAGAATTGTTCTACCAATATTTTTTTGAATGAGTTATGTGTTGCCAACCTCGCGGTGTTTATCACTTCACCGGGCTTTATTCTACCAGTGTGGTTAGTCATAACTAAGTAACAGACTGCTTTGTATCAGCTGGCCCCAGTTGGTATCACCGCTTTACCTATTCCTGTTGTCCTAGCATAAATGCTTGCCGTTGTCGTATTATATGCTAGAGAGAAGGGTAACCGGTTAACTTGCACGAGGTCTGAACCTCGCCATCCACAGCCTGCTGGGACGCATTCTTATGGCACATAAAAGTAATGACTACAAATAACTTGGTGACAAAAATAACATCAGGTTTCTTATTAGTACCAACAACGAAAGTGAAATAAAAATTTGTCAACAGATTAGAACAGATGTTCCACTCTTCCTTTTTATAATAAGCATTCTAATTTGGCATTATAACTAATGAAATGAGAGTAACTTTCCAAAAACCGGTTTTTAATTTTTATCCAAAACGTGCGAAAATATGGCGAAATAAATCGCCGAGATCATTATCTACTCACAGAAGCCCAAACGTGTTAATTACAAATTTAAAAAAAGGAGAACGGAATCCAAATAAGTTATTCAACAATTTAAACAACCATGTATAATGTATTTATAGTGCACTTTTAATGGGAACTTTAAGTTTTATTACAAGAACTTATAAATTATAAAAGTTTACGACCCGTCAGTTAGGTGCAGCGCAAACCACAGACTTAATCATAGACTATAAATAGAGTTACATATTTTTGAAGTGTCAAAATATGATTGTCAAGATATGTCTTAGTCACAAATTATAAAGTAAAATGTAGGTCTTAGTCTAATGGGACTGATTATATATCTCAGTGGCCAACTCAAATTGGTAGTGTACATCAAATAGCTGTCAAATGACGTCGTTTGTGTTTGCTATCTCTATTGTATTTATGTTGGTCACTGGAGATAGCAAATATAAAACACGTCATTTGACACTACTTAATGTACACTTTTCCATTTTGAGTTGGCCACTGAAATACATGATCAACCCCCTGGTAAACAGCAAGGTCTCTTCAGCTGGGTGGTGATTCTAATAAACAAACAAAGCTTATTTTAGATGCATGCTATCTTTTTCAAATGAAAGGAAAACAACAGAGATGGAATATTTTAGACATGTCATATTAGTCTGAAAATGTCAATTTGTAATCTTTTTAATCAACGTTTTCCGAGTGATAGATTAAACGTCTGTAGAAATGTCGTGTACAGGCTAATCTGTCAGCACTAAATGTGTTTTGTCTCTTTCTATTACGTTCATTGAAAGAAGATAGCTGTAACTTAAAATTTGTTTAACTAGTGTGCAACAAAATTACCACCAATGTCGTCTTTTGATTCTGAAAGAAGGAGGTTCTCAATTCGACTGTATATTTCTTTATATGTTACGACTAAACTGGAAGTACCTTCAGGTAGGACAGCCTTTTATAGGAAAAACTGTCATGCTGTGCTAATTAAAATTAATAACAAAATTCCAAAAAATATCAGGGAACTACCTATAATTCGTTTCAAAAGAGTGATAACTAGGTGCCGTTAAGAAAAAGCATACTACAATTTAGATGAATATTTTGCAAACACTTTCCAGCAGTAAAATCCAAGTAAAGATATATGGTTATTTATAATGTTTTCTTTTTTTAATTTGAGTTTATTGAATTTTATTTAAATCTGTCCGAATTGACATGACTATTATTAATTATTATTTTGACATTATGTGCCTAATATTATTTCTTTGACATTAATCGATAACATGTAATTATTTATTATTAACATTATTTTTTCATCATTTTTTTTATTTTAAATGTGGGTTAATTTAACGTCTTTTAAAATAATTATATTATATTTGCATGCCAATAATTGCCATACCAATATGTACACTACTGAAGGCAAATAAATAAACATAAACATTAACATACGAGATTAGTCAGCCACTAACGAACCTTAAGTTTAACTCAAAACTAGATAGTATTTATCGCCTCTGTGGTCTAGTTGTCAGGGTGTTGGACTCGACTTCGTGAGGTCCTGGGTCCGATTCCCGGGTCAGGCAACAAAAAGAACATGTATGTGGTTTTTCCAATTTTCTAACAAAAAATACTCGGGATTAGATATGTGCCCGGTTGGCGATAGGCTTGCCACCTATCACATAGTGGGACCTAGTGTCTTCGGCTAGTCGTGCCTCTAGATCATAAACAGATAATTCTGGTCTTCTATACACATAATAGATATAAATGGTGCGTTCGTTTGCTATCTTATGGCCAGGTATTAGGTCACATTCACCAGCACGAAACACAACATTCACCAGATCTGACGTCACAAATAAGGCTACAGTCATACAACTCTAGACAAGCTGCTGCACAGCATGCTATCCCCTGTGTTCTACACGTACCTAGATTTTTTATCATATTGGAAGGCAAACAAGCAGACGGATTTCTTGATGGTAAGAAATTCAAGCCGCCTAGAGACACAAAAGTGCGTTGTAGACCTGAAGCCAGGATTTTGGGCCCTGAACAAAAATACATTAGCTACCTTATCCTTCCAACCGGAACACGTCAACGGCAAGCACTAGCATTGTTGCAGTAATATGTAAGGCGGTGGTACTAATCCGGCCGAGTCTCTACACTCTACCTAGTCAGATGTCAGGTGTAAGTAACGGTTAGCCTACGCTCCCCTTTAATGATACCTGCCTAGTAAGAAGGCAGATGGTTTATTCTGCAAAAGAACCCGGACCTTCAGGAAAGACCTAAAATTTGGTACGCGCAATTTAAAAATAACTCTCACATTACCCGAGCGAAACTATAGCTGATTTAATTTCGCTTTTCAAACTTTAATTCAGATTTTCAAGTAATATTTAACGAAATACAAGCACGTCGAAATATTTTAGCTCGAATTAAACGTATTTATGTTAAATTTAATATGAATGTCGATGAATAGCACAATTAGGCTTGAATTCAGAGTACTTTTATATATATAAAAAAGTTACGAACATAATAATGAGAGATTATTTCCTGTGCCTCCTGTGTAACCACCTCTGTGGTCCAGGTGTTGGGCTTGACTGCATGAGGTCCCAGGTTCGATTCCCAGATTCAACAACAAACAGAACAAACAGAAAATTTAGATTTCCAATTTTCTAATAAAAAATCGTTGCTCGGGATTGGACATGTGCCCGGTTGGCGATAGGCTTGGCACCTATCACATTATGGGACTTACTGTCTTTGGCTACTCGAAGGTGCCCTGGTTTGTGCCTCTGCCCACCACTTCGGGGATATGGGCGTAAAGATCCTTTTTTATGATTTCCTGACATTTTCAACACACGGAGATTCCATCCTGATTGCATATGATCTCTGCATAGTATACAAAAAAGTCATTTTCTAATGACTGTCCCTATGTATGCTTAGATCTTTAAAACTACGCTACGGATTTTGATGTGAGTTTTTTTTAATAGATAGGTTGATTTAAGAGGATTTTTTGTGGCACAGAAGTTTGTCAACTCGTGCAAAGCAGGGAGGGGCGGCTAGTATGTTTATTATCACGTTTGTATCCATGAAGAGGTAGGAAGAGGTGTAAATACTAAGGGTACTTAGCACTCGATACTCTCTGCTTACCGCTTAAGGGACTTGGAGTGAAGATTTGTATGTATGTAAAGATACTTATGCTCCTAAAACGATATATTTGGCAAACCTATCGACTAATGGACATTTATTGAAAAGTGTTGAATGTGGCGGAAGTTAGGCAGCCCTGTAAGGATAACAACGATGGCACTCGATAGCCGATACACTCTGCCAACTCTGTTAGGGACTTAGCGTAAAGACGTGTATCTACGTAATACTGAGCAGGGTGGTTATTGTTAGATGCAGGCTCGTATTCTCGAAGAGTAAAGCAAAGGCACAACTATGGCAACCACGACTAGCCGAAAAAGCTAAATCCCACAATAGGTGGCACTGGGCACATATCCAGTCCGGGGTATCGTTGTGTTTATTGGAAAATTGAAAACCACATTTTCTTTTTGTTGTCCAACCCAGGGATCTAACCCAGGAGGTCATAAAGTCAAGTCCAACTTAGTTTGCTAGGTCACAGAGTTCACGGAGGTATTTATTAAAAATTTGAAAAGACATTTTGACTTGCTCGATCTAATAATGGAAAACGGGACCCAGTGTAGTCTACCATAATACTAAACTCCTAAATCCTGAAAAGTAAGGAATATGAACAGTCAGGAAACAAGAAACGTTCGAAAACGGTACACTCACACAAACATACGCATTGACTGGTTTTCCATTCTGACTGACGCAGTACCTAAGCGGTTTTCGCAGTGCTCTAGCAGCAAGTGTCGTGTCAAGATTTGTGGGCACGTTATTAATTATCACCATTTGTAAAATTTCAGGACCGTTTCGTCTTTTGCTCATATGAACCAGCGCTATTGGATCACCTGCTTGTATTTACCTATTAACTGTACTCGTATACTTTAAATCGTGTATGAGATTTTTATGTGATAGGTCAGCGGACAAGTACACGGGTCTCCTGATGGTAAGAAACAACCGTGGCCTATAGATACCATAGATGTTACAGGTGTGTCGCTATTCTGCGGCCGGGATGTTAAGTCAGTTGTGCAAGTCTACCGCCTACCCTACCCTCTGGACTGGATAATGAACGAGTCATTATAGCGACAGATATTATAGCGACATAGGAAAGGCAGTGGATCCCTATCCTGGCAAGTTGCTGTACAACATTCCGCCACTAGTAGTATTGTAGATACTAACCTACAATTTAACCGGTGCTCACCTCTTACGAGCTGCCTGGCAGAGGCTGATGGTTTATTCTACGCAGATGATACTGCCTTCGAAAGAAACCTGAGCAATTTGATCGTGGAATGTTAACGTCTTACTAGGTTTCTTTCAATCACACTTTCTCTCTGATCTCTTATTTTGACCGCTTTTATTCTACTTGCATTACTTTTTATACATAACTTACTCTCGCCGTTACGATGTAAATTTTGAATAAGCAAAGTAATTTTGCTAAGCAAGACTAGCAGCCTGACTCAACTCGCTTTACAGAAGCGTACCCAGCTATCCATGCTTACTACTACCTGCACATACCCTTTTTTCCACATCCGAGGCGTACCCTCCATCCCTGCTAAAAACACTACCAAGATGTACAAAGTCAGTGTGTAGCATTTGTGTACACTTGTTTAAAATTTTTACACCTTTACCAGACATTGCGGGTGAGGAGAGTGCTCAGCCAGAGACATCTTTATTTAGAAGAATTGGACCGTTCCCTACAATATCAGTACCAAAGGTTGTCTCCCAGGATACTATACCTCGACTTGGTGCTGCATTCTGGTAGCTGGCTGGGTTGATTGGTAGTAGTAGTAGTAATAGTAGGAGGAGCAGTAGCTCGACGCTCGTCGTTGGGCACCGGGCGGAAAAGAGTTCTTAGTATGTATTTTTCGTATACTTAAAATTGTAGTGTAAAAATAATTTTGTGTTTGAGTTAAAAGCATAACAAGATTTTGTTTAGCTAATAAGTTTTAGTATTTTTCACCGCTTATTCGATATTTCTTAAATTGTATTTCTTAAGCACTTTCACTATGTTAGGTTTGTGGGAAAAAATCTCTTTTAGAAATAATCTCACCTTTTGTATTAGATATATTTGTGCGACAGCTGTTTTGTGTGAAATAAAACATCAAATAAAGTATTAGCTTTTTTAAAAAAAGAAATTAAAAAATAAGCATTTTTGATATAAAATACTGTTGTAAACGTATAAATTATTTAAATTAAATTACTTTTGTTGTGTTATTGTTCTTTATTATTAGATATGGAGCTTTGTCGTCGAAATAAGTTTTTTATTCCATATAAGCTGTGCACTCATCTTCGTTCACGTGGAATTTAACAAACAATCTAAAAAAAGATACACTAAGTTAATTTTTATTATATCAGCTTCCTGCTAGCAAAAATTTAGACGTTTCCAAGATTATCCGGAAAAAACAGACGGACAGACAGATAAAAATAGTAAAATTGGTATTTTGGTATATTTACCGGATATCCTATATATATGTATATATATATATATATATATATATACATAAATCTTGTGTCACGATGTATGCTGCCAATAAACTCCAAAACTACTGAACCGATTTTGATAAAATTTCTCATACATCTGTAGTTTGGTCCATCTTAAAATATAGGATAGTTTTTATCCGGATGTTGGCGGGACGAAGTTCGCTGGGGCAGCTAGTAGATTAATATGAATGCAGGTATGAGCTGCCCCTTTTTCTTTTATAATGTCATAAATCCGTTTTAAATTTAATACAAAATGAAAATACATTGACGAGTAACAATTTGTCAGATCTGATTTAACATCTTACCGTCCAGAAACAAAAATATCAACCATTTTAAATAATTTAATGACGTTTTGAATGGTGTTTGAATATTAATGTGACATATACCCGTTACGTTTGACATATTGATTTTGTGTCACATTTTAACGATAACAGTGACATTTTAATTTTAAAATATACCCAGTTTCATTGATTTAACAAAATAATTTCACATAAATTATAAACATAATGATATCACTAGCACAATATATGAATAAAAAATAAAAATGTCGTCTCATTATATTTTATACTCTGTAGTCTGTAAATATTTGTAGAAAGTAATGGAATAACCTCAGAAGTTGTATTTCGTACAATTTTATTCATACTTTTATCTCCAAGAATATTGTACTAATTTTTTTTACACGACGAAGGTAATCGAGGATACGAACGGAGGTAGTCGGGAATCGAACCCGAGCCTGGCGGTTGGTCGATGTAGTTAGGCGTGTACGCTAGCCACTCGACCAAGGAGGCGGTAATTGAATATGAATTTTGAATTTGGAACGTTTTTATTCATTTCATAAAGTTGATTGAACAATTATAATACAAAAGAGTAAAATAACAGAAAAGCGCGACAACGATATTAAGTCTTGACTGAAACATAATTACATTTTTTTTTGTTATCTAGCTGAGAACCACATAGATCATGGTCACCAATCATCCTGCCAACTCAAAATGGTAAAGTGTACATCAAATAGCTGTCAAATGACGTGTTTTATCTTTGCTCCAGTGCCTTGTTTGTGTTTTTGTTTGTTTGACAGTGACAATGTTTAAAACTCAAGTTAATAGAAGTCTAGTGAAATTTATATTACATAATGTGACAGTAATTATTTTAAATTTGCATGTCAACAATGACAGAGTGTGCGGTCTTTGTTAAAATGTAACACCATTATGTAAGTACCGCAATCCAAGCAAATAAATGTAAATGATTTGATTTTAAAGAAAAGTCATAGTTTTGAAGTAGTCTCATACAAATTTAACTACAAACTATAAATGTTTACTACAATCCAGTAACTGCAATGTTTTGAAGTTGTTATGTAGATATACAAAATCCAATAAAATAAAATTTAAAAAAAATAAAGTGAACCCATATGTGTGTCTGTCTTTTGTAAAGTCTGGTGCTGGCCATATATTGTGTGTTTTTCCTTTTAGGTAGCTCAATATCTTCAGATAAAGTTAAATACTACCATATTTATAAAAGAAGAAGAATGTAAATACCACAATCCACGCAAACAAATATATTTGCGCAAAAAAATCCGTCTCAGTAGCTTTCAGTCCCGTAAAAAAATTAGAGCCGTTTCATTCTCGTTATCCTAACCTTAAAAATTACGTGAGAAATAATAAATGTTAATCCCATTATAATCAGGTTTAGAAAGGCATCACCATGTATCTTCTGAATTCCTTAACATTCTTACACAATTACCGATTCGACTTAGTATCCATAAATCAACCATTTGCATATTTTTGGTACAAAACGTGAGCAGCGTTTTCTTTACAAATCAAAACGTCCGCGAGAACCCAATTTTAACGAACTCAAAAAAAATTAAACCGGCTCAACTTATTTTTAACGAATTTTATCCTGAACTAGCGGCCCGCCCTGGACTCGCACGGATATAAAATATACATATAAACCTTCCTCTTCAATCACATTATTAAAAAACCGTTGCGTAGTTTTCAAGATTTAAGCATACAAAGGGACAGAGGAAGCGACTTTGATTTACACTATGTAGTGATATAGATTACACTTCGAATAGAGAGGTAACTTGCACGTTCCTGGGTTAAGTATTTAACACTGAGATAATGTCTTACATGGGTTAAGTCACAAATTATAAAGACTTATGTACAAGTAGGTTAAAACGCCTTATATAATTTAAAAAAAGGGATATAAAATATCCTAAAAAATCAAAATATTTTAGCGACTTCCAGGTAATTGTCGGGATTTATCTTATTTTGAGTTTAAAGTTAAAATTGGCATTGCAGTGTCAAGTAACGATTATGGAAGCAGNNNNGGGGGGGGTCTAAAATTTTTAAGAATTGCGGTATGCATACTCTCTCACAAACTCTCCCACAAAGTCCTAACCTACTTTCTGATATTATAAATGTGAAAGTTTGTCTGTTTGTTTCTCCTTCGTACAAAAACTGCTGAACCGAATTCCATTAAATTTGGCACGAACAAAGAGGGTAGCTTAGATTAACACAGTTTTTTATCCCGAAGTAATGTTCCTGTTGGACCACTAGTCAGACAATTTAATCACAATAAAACTGCAAAAATCCGATTTTAATGTTATGTCATCCACAGATACAAACATGCAGATTTTTGCTCAATTTTCCCAGGACTCCACCATCAGATTTCTCGGCAGTAAGCTCTTTCGAATACAATACTCGTAAACATATATAAAATCGGTTTACAAAAGACAGAGATTAACATACATAATCACCAGTAGTTGAGCAGGATTCTGTTCAGAGGGGCAAAAAATCCTGGCCTATGTTGTTTCAATCATGGTTATGATAAAAACAAAATAATTTATAACAAAATTTAAAAAAAAACGGATTTTATTACATTTTTTAACCTGTTTTCGGTAATTCAGACAACTGCAGTTCTATGTGAATGCTTGCCGAGGAGCTATCCCCCTCTTCCCGTTCTTCAAATCAACTCACAAAAAACGACGGGTTGCACTCCGGGAGTGCCGTCAGAAATGAAAACTTAAATATAAACGATGTGCATTTTTGATATTTTGGAAAGGTTAGGGAATAATTTTGCACGAATTGCTTAAATTATCAGTATGAAAGTACTATCATTGATGTGGTAGAATACAATACACATTTATTGCGCTATCATTCACAAACATGACAACACAAACATTAGAAGATTTTACCCATTCGAAAAAGTGCGCGACGCCATTAAAGAAGTTTTCACTTAAAAAAAAACATTAAAAAAAGATAAAAATATAACTCAAGCACGAGACAAGTTCTGAATTAAAAACACCTTAAGATAATCGAAATGATACTGAAGTGATAGATATAAGTTTAATTTCTTTTTGTAAGAATGTTTTAGCGAAAACCCTACCACAATCACCATAGAAAAAACGCTAGCTACAACTCTGTGCATGAGTAAGCAATTAGAATGACGCAATAGATATTAATGATTCAATATTAGCGACTTTAATATGAGAGCATCGGTCATTACTTAAATAGAAGGCCAAATTACATTGTTCGAGAATTTTCCTTAATAGAATGTGATCCTATGCTCCCATCACATAGCCAGACATTTGTTTTTAGTAAACTTAAATTTGCAATCGGAATGAAAGATTTTCATTTTACGCCTTAGGTACAGCAACACCGGAGGACGTGGTGTTGGACTACCTCCCACCCGGTGAACTGATGACCTGGTCAAAGTCGCGGGCAGTCGCTGGTTACAAGCGGCTGGTGACCGTAACTTGTGGCGCTCTTTGGGGGAGGCCTAAGTCCAGCAGTGAACGTCTTCCGGCTGATGATGATGATGATAATGATGACAGTAAAACTATTTATATTATGCGCTTCGGCTATG
>NJDD01001855.1:153761-165952 GCA_002245505.1 Calephelis nemesis
TGATGATAATGATGACAGTAGTACTATTTATATTATGCGCTTCGGCTATGTTCGTCAAGCTTCGGAAATCCGAATGTGGTTTAAAGGTATATATTCGAAAGATATTGAGTTGTTATTACATAATTAATCATTTCGCTTATATTTAGATAAGGTCAACCAATTTAAAATATAAGCCAATGTAAAAAGAGTAAAGCCGAAGCTTATAATTTAAATAGTAGTACGGTAGGACTATGTAAGATTACAATTTGTTTGCATTTATATGAATTGTTTTAGTTTATTTTTTATAACAAAAGTATTTTAGGATGATTTGTCTTGTTGGTAGACTAACCATTTTAAAATATTTCCTTATTATTTAAGTTAAGATTTGATTTTTCCTGGCTTTAGCAAGACCACTACGAAATTTTGTGATGGCAGTTTAGGTAGCATGTACTCTTATTAGATCTCTCTCTAAAAAGCAGGCTCTAAGAAACGTATACTTTTTTTAAATCGACTGTCTGGCTGTCAATGAATCACAAATTTGTGTTATTTTCTTGGTATTTGTTTAGATATTGAATATGGTTGATGTTTTAACATTTTTCAAGGCTAAATTTATTAAAGCATGGAAATTTGAAAGGTAAACAAGAAGATTAATTTTGTAATGATAGATACTAAAATTACATACTTTAAAGATGTTAGCAGTTAGCACTGTACTTTCTTACACCTTCAGCTTATTTTAGATTACCACCTAGTCTCCTTTCTAAACCGGAACACGACAATGACAAATTCAGTCGTTTAATTTTTGTCTGATTAGTATAATTACATGGAGTTCGTCGAAATTTCATGATTTTAAGTATCTTCACGCCCATATCCAGAGGCACAGCCAGGACACCCAAGACTAGGCGAAGGCACTAAGTCCCACAATGTGATAGGTGGCAACCCTCTAATCCCGGGCAACATTTTTTTTTGTAGAAAATCAAAAACAACACATTTTCTTTTTTTGCCCTTCCCGGGAATCGAACCCAGCACCTCATGACGACAAGTCCAACACCTGGACCGCTAGAGCATAGAGGTAATTATATTTCTTGTTTGAATGAAAAGGGTAACGAATGTGGAAGAAGCGAGGCAAGTCTGCAAGGATCGTGAGATTAGGCACAAGACACTATCTGCCTTCACCGTAAGTAATTTGGCGTGAAAATATATATGTGTATGTAGGTTTGTCATTTTTCATAACATCGGAAGGCAATCGAGCAGATGGATTTACTGAAAATGCAGTGGATAATGCTTGCACAGCTTTGTTTGTGCGGCAACAGGCGCGAGCGATGTTATTTCAGTGGAATCTACGCATAAATATTCTATCTTCCAAATTCTATAGTTCTTTCCCCGATTTATTACAACAAGAGAAAAAGTGACAAAAACAATAGAATACAAAAAATATGTTAAGCTTAGTCCTGATATATAATCTACCCCCTTTCATTTTTTTAATGTATTTAAACTAATGCACGAACTGTTGTTTCCATCATCTTTCCATAATTTTTTTTTATTGAAATATATTTTTTTGGAATGACTAATGTTGCCAACCTAACCGAGTTTTTATAACTTCACCGTGCTTTTACAATGAAATATGCACTATAGACAAGATAAATCTAACAATACTTCACACAGAATACTTCAAGCTTTTCTGTAGCAAGGACACGAAAATCAACATTCCATCTTTCGAATAACGTAACCCTCCTTCTGAAGCAATCGTGAAAAAATTGTCATTAACTCATATTTCTTCTAAAGAGCATAAAGTATTCTAACAAAAGTTGAATAAAAACAAATAAATGCAAACTTTTTGTGATTACTTTTCAAACCTGAGCTCTAAGGATAGACTTCTGAAGTAATTATCCCCATGTCAAAACTTTTCAAATGTCAACATTTAAACGAAACCAAAAGTTTCAAGTAGAGAAAATAAATATTAAAATAGAGTAGCTCTTGGAATAACAATTCTTAAATTTGAAGACGTTGATTTGTATGTTTATGTACACTAGTGGTCGCCCGTTGGTCGAAATTCTACAATAACAAATTCTAATAGCTTGTTGATAAGAAGGCCATCTTCATTTCTCAAGACCAACTACTTTGTTTCCAAACTTTTTAGTGCGCCATCTGTGATATTTTATCGGTATCATCGATATATTTGTTTGTGTGTGTCAAATGCATGGTAGTGTGGGTAATGTTTTATTTATTGATTTAATATACTTTAGAGGTAAGCATTATTATTGAAAAATGTTAGTGTCTTGCACTTCTCCTACAAATAAACTACAAGTGTACCAAATTTTATACTCCTGCGTCAGCGCAATTTTTGTAAAAAGGGGTCCAAAGTTTTGGCATCACGTATTAATATATAGATAGCGGCAAAATTACCAAATAAAAGCAACTTAAAAACCTCAATAACTATTACAACCAATAATTTAAAAACAATAACCAAGCAATAATTTAAAAACAATATTTTCTAATAAACATATGCCTTCTCACTGGCTTTCATTTAAAACCCATATTGCTATCATAAAAAATGCCAATCTCCCAGTTTTTTTTTGGTTTGCGAGCGCCATTTTGAATATTTACTTAACCCGACTTGGGTTGTATGAATGACTGTCACAATTTATTCAAATACCGTCCGGCCAAAAACCGTCGAGCAGTTTGTGCTGTAGGGCATTCCAAATAAATTAGCATACATACGCATGAAACACATTAAACACCTTTTAATAGGTTTTTCATGCCAGTAATCAGGTAAATGAGAACGTACTCTTCTCTGAAAGGTTTTCTGTACATCTATAACATTCCTGGTGTTAAAATGTCCAGACTGCAAACGCTTATGTACCACAAGATGACCTATGTTTCTGTTTGCCTTCTCTTTTGTATCGCAAAATAAGATCCTGCAATTGTTTGCCAATTTTCTCTCATCATAAATAACATATATTTTTGTATCTAATGAACCGATTTTAATAAAATAGTGATTTCACTGTCTTCAAATATTAAATAACAAAGATCACTCTATAAACAAACAAAAAAAATGGAAATAAGATAAAAGAAACAGCGTCAGCGTTAAATAGTTAACTTTAACATTATCTTATATAATATATAAAATTCTCGTGTCACGAGATGTGTCACGTGTCACGTGCATGATAGAACTCCTTCGAAACTGCTTGACCGATTTTTCCCAAATTTTATATGCATATTCAAGGTCTGAGAATCAGCTACAATCTATAATTTTTCATACCCCTGAGTGATAAGGGTGACTCACCCATTTTTTTACTAAAATCACATAAAAAATAGCAGAATAACTTCTGCCTGGTCAGCTAGTCTATATATAAAATTCTCGTGTCACAATGTTACTTACTCCTCCAAAACGGCTTTACCGATTTTCGCCAAATTTTATATGCATATTTAGAAGGTCTGAGAATCGGATACTATCAATAAAAATTTTTTAAACCCCGAAGTAATAAGGGTGACTCGCCCCAGTTTCTTTACTAAAATCACATCAAAAAAAGTCTAGTATTTAAGGGTAAAGTTTTTTATGCTTGATAAAAGATTTGAGGCCCTCTGTAATAAATTAGAACCTACATAAAAAATGGTATGCATATCATTATTTAATAATAACAATTGCAGTTCTATAGTCAGAAATTTGATCTATTTCCTTGTACCCTAAACGTTAGTATTCGATGGAATACCGTTTCGGAGTCCTACCATATAATTTAACAACCTAACATAAACTTAGTTACAAACAACTTTACAGCATGTTACAACTTTTTTTCTTTCTTTAAAATTTATAAAAATTTAACCCAAACACAGGGCAAGTGCTAAAATAAAAATACGTTAAAAGTTTCTAAAACCTAGTCTACATTTGAAATGTTATTTTTAAACATCAATCGTTCCAACGGCGGTCAAATCAATACTTTTAGGCGGTCAACGGGTTGGTGTTTCTCTATCACTGTTGATTTTAGCGCCCCTCCTCGCAGGCGCCCGTTGCGGTTGCACAGCTCGCTAAGTCCGGCTCTGACTCGTGGGATTTTGTGGTGAATTTTTTTATTAGTAATTATCTTCTATGTGTTTTTTTATTCAAAATGTATCTTCACGCCCATATCCCCGAAGAAGTAGGCAGAGGCACAACCAGGCACCCACGATTAGCCGAAAACGCTAAATCCCACACTGTGATAGGTGGCAAGCCTATCGCCAACCGGGCACATATCGTGAGCAACGTTTTTTTTATTATTAGCAAATTGGAAATATCCTACTTTCTTTTTGTTGCCCGACCCGGGATTCGAACCCAGGACCACAGGCATTCAAGTCCAACAACTGAACCGCTAGACCACAGAGGCGATTATTTACTATTTTATTCTTAAACATCAATCGTTCTAATGCCGACCTAATCAATGTTTTAAGCTATCAACGGATCGTTGTGTCTCTAACACTGTTGATTTTAGCGCCCCTCCTCGCAGGCGCCCGTTGCGGTTGCACAGCTCGCTAAGTCCGACCCTTACTCGTGGGATTTTGTGGTGACTTTTTTTGTTAGTAATTATCTTCTATGTATAATTTTATCCAAAATTAAAATTTTATTATTGTTATTTTTTGAGCAAAATCATGGATATAGAGTATTTTCAGTATTTTTGAGTATAATTTTAATCAAAGTAAATATTTTTGTATACCTATATCTCTGTTATTTGTTACTCCTTTTAGGTACTAAAAACGAAGTATTTATAAAAAAAGATACCTATTTCGAATTTAAGACTAACCTACATTTGCAGGAGCCGCAGGCAATGTACGGCCATTGGCATTGGCAGGTGTGGGTGATCGATTCCCATTCACCACTAATTGTAATTGGGAATTTACATTCCCAGTTGCCACCGGTGACGTTCAAAGTGGGAACTGGTTACTGCGAACAATCCGACTCGTATGCCTCACAAAAAAAAATATAACACCTTACACGATACATTTGTATGTTTTCAGGACGACCTGGGTTAATACTTTTTTAAACACACCCCATACATGCAATATAGACTCATTTCCGTGTAATTAATCGACAAAAAGCTATCGAGTTTCGGCTTTAGACAGGAAATAGCGGACACGTGCGCGAAAGTAAACTGAACACGAGACTGCTATGTTGCCTTAAGTTATAAGAAAAAGCGGGTTTAATTTTCTCCCTTATCAGCTACCCCAATAGACGTTGCTCTGCACAAATAATGGACATCGATTTTTTTCTTTGAAGCTTTTCCTGTCTATAACCAATACAACAAAAAAATATCAAAATTGGGCAATCTGTTCAGGTTTGATGATTAAAGGAAATGGCGATCAATTTCAAAATTATTCAAACTAGTACCTAAGTAATTCTCATGGTAAGAGAAAGCCGTCAGCCAGAGATCTTAATCCACGGCTGCAAGTACTAAATACTCCTACACTCTCAAACAGTTCCGTGTTGGCAAAATTAGGCAAGGCTAAAACGTAAGTATCAGTTGAACCGGAATAAACTATAGATAATATTTTTAGAATCAGTTTACTTACATTTCTACTTATAAAAAATGTAGTATGATTTTTTGTTATTACATGTAGGTTCAACATAGCTATAGAATATCAAAATACCAAAAGAATATTTTTTTCGAATAATTAAAAGAAAGCTTTTCTTATTTAAAAGTTTTCCTACAATATTTTTAATGATATACAATTATTATCTTATAACTTGGTCCAAGTATTAAAAACACATGATTGGAACTCATCGGATACAATTACAAATAAAAAACCCTGCTTCCGAACAGGCGCCTTCTTTCATACTCCAGTTCCAGAGCACCCTCTCCCTCCGTGTATTTGCCATTTTTAAAATGAGGTGTATTTTATAGGGACTGTTTTGCGAATCACTGTCCGAGCGCCCGTATGTAGCCAGACATAAAAACTTCTTCACAGTTCAACATTTTAAGTTCCATTTTGATTTGGTTCCTCCTGGTTCTAAATTATAGAGTAAACTAGCGACCCGTCCAGGCTTCGCACGGTTATGAAATATACATATAAACCTTCTCCTTCAATCAACTTTATCTATTAAAAAAACAACATCAGAATCCGTTGCAAAGTTTCAAAGATTTAAGCATACAAAATGACATAGGGTATTAGGGACAGAGTTTTAAGTTTTTTTAAATAACTGTGATGTAGCTGTAGAAAGACAATCATCAGATGTAGTTACCTAAAACATATTTTTAATAAAGTGTTTTTTAGTACTATTTTTTTAAATAAACTCTGAAAGCACTTTTTGATTATTTCGATACTTTACCCTAACATTCCCCGTTTCCCCGTGTTAGTCCGGGCTCCTGTGCAGAATAGACCATCTGCCTTCCTGCCAGGCAGCTCATAAAAGGGTTACCGTCACTAACACCGTGACATCCTACTAGGTGGTAGAGTTTCGCCGCGACTCACCTGGATTGGTACCATCGGCTTATCTAATCCTGCCACCATAACGTCGAATACTTGCCGTAGACGTGTTCTGGTTTGGTACGGTAGCCGGTAAACTTACTTTTGCCTGAGGACGACATTCCACCGGCTATTACCACCTTTGGTGTCTCTAGGCGGCGTGAATTTCTTACCGTCAGGAAATCTTCCATTTGCCTTCCGTTATCATAAAAAAATCTGAAAGCACTTTTTTAATTATTTCAATACTTTACCCTGACATTTTACATTGATGAAGAAACAATGTGGCTTTCAAAAACCGATAGAAAAAACATCCGCAACAAACGAGACGAGCTCAAAACTGAACGAGCCCTTGTTCAGATTGTAACTAATTACGATTGAAGGGCGTACAAAGAGAACAAAAACATATGACCTTTATGTACAGTCGGTTGAATGTATTGGAAGGCACTTTTGTTTTCGCCGATTTATAGCGTTCGCTAATAGTGACCACTGTTTTTTTATGATATTGGAAGGCAAACAATCAGACGGATTTCCTGATAGTAAGAAATTCATACCGCCTGGAGACACCAAAGGTGGTAATGGTACGTTGCCAACCTGAGGCCGGGATGTTAGGCCTCCAGCAAAAGTAAGATTTCCGGCTACCTTACTCTCCGAACCGGAACACGTAAACGACAAGCATTGCACTGTTGATTAATATGATATTAAATAACTATCAAAGAGAAAACTGGCACGAACACTCGACAATTAGAATTGCTTTTCTTCTTCATTTTATTGATATGATTTACCAGAGGTTCCCAAACTAGGCGTTTTCTTGGGCAACCGTTACATTTTTACTACACATTTAATTTATAAGCAGGGCTCTATTAAGTAATTTTGCGAAACGTTTAGACATACTACTGAGTAAGTACCTAATAAGTACTAGTTGTATGGTCAACGTTAAATAGGACAATCAATTTAATAAAAAAATATTTTAAAAAAACGACTGGTTACACTCCGGGAGTGCCAGCAGAAGTGAAAACTTCAATGTTGACGCTGTGCATTTTTGGTTGGTATTTTGGAATGGTTAGGGAATAACTTTGCACGAATTGCTTTAATTATCAGTATGAAAGTACTATCATTTATGTGGTAGAATACAATATTAATTTATTGCTCTATCGTACCTACACAAACATGACAACACGAACATTCGCGCAAGCGTCCCCCGTCTTACGAATTTTCGATCAGGTTACGTGTCCTGACGCGAGTTTAGAAGTTTCTACCCATTCCAAAAAAGTGCGCAAAGCCGCTAAAGGAGTTTTCACTTCAAAAAATCATCTCTAACTATCTGTAAAATGACTTGTTTAGGAAGTGTTTACATATTTATAGTGCAATAAGAAAACGTACCTATAATATTAGAACCAAACTCCATTTAAATCTCCATACTTTTTCGTGTGGATATCTTAGATGTACCTGTCTGAAAATTTGAAAATGTATTTTGACCGCCTCGTTAGTCGAGTGGCTAGCGTACACGCCTAACTGCACTGACCAACCGCTCAGCTAGGGTTCGATTCCCGACGGTCTGCCTCATTTGTGTGATGAACATTTAGATGTCTGCAAATCCTGGTTTGGGTGTTTATTAAATTTATTTGGTATATATTTAAGTATTTCTATGTACATATTTGCATCGTCAACACCCAAAACACAACCATATAATTTGCTTACTTTGGGGTTAGGTTCAATTTGTGTTGCTTGATCAGAAATATTTATTTATTTTATTTTATACATTGGAAGGACCTTTATTCTTTTTCGCAACTGACTATACTCGGACTTTACTCTGAATATGAGTCATCACTGCCGCAGAACAATTTTCATTAGCAGAATAAATTAAAATTGCAAATAACACGTGAACTTTGTACTTGGCAGGATTGTAATCCCTCATCGCTACTTCAGACGTACCGCATGCTATCTCGATTTATATCACCCGCGCACATACTATTCGTGAATGTGATATTAATGATGATAGAAAGAAGATCTGTATGTTTCAGCAATGATTTTTCTACCCAGGCCCGTTTTATAAGAGCCTGGAAGTTAGCCAGCTTACAGTACCACCACCTGAGACTCATGAGAATCTACATCTGTGTTAGCTGGTCACTACATTAAACTCCTCGTGCTGAAAGGAACTCCTCGTGCTGAAAGGGTGCCGCGCTGCAACTCGTCAGGATATTAATTAAACGCCTTACATATTTTTGTCGCCATAATGAAAGTGTTAAGTTCCGATCTGGAGAGCAGAATAGTCGGTAGACTTGCACTATTAGCCTAACACCCTGGAGTGTTGGTATCCTGGCTGTAGGATAGTGACGCACCTATACCGTCTAAAGTATATCATATTTGTTTCTAACCATCGGGATAGCCTTATGGTTGTTCTCTACATTTCGTCACCAAATCGATTTTGACATAGAATATACAAGTTTTTTAACAGAGTTCCAAAAAGAAAGAAATTTCAATATGTCGGAATTTTGTCGTCAAAGAAGTGCTCATCTTTTCTGATAGTAAAAATTAATGGTATATGCTACTGGTAAGTCAAAAAATCTACGGGCTATACTACTCTTCAGTACTGACAACAAAACGGCAGCGGATTTTAAATATTTTTTCCTTTGGAAGGGTATAATTATTCACCCTAGAGAAATCGAGAGTATTCTTCAAAATTTCTATTTGCTTAATTATATTTTGTCACACAACAAAAGCAGTAAACAGGCGATTAGTCAAGATATAACTAGTTTTACGCTATTAAGATAGGATCAGCTAATTGTGTGTCACCAGCAATATTTATGAACACAAACACAGACAACAAAAGGCGCTCGTCCATCACAGGAACGATAATATCTCGGATTTATTAATGTACTGGTAAATTTAAAATATTTTTAAACGGAAATTCATACTAATATTATGTATGCGGAAGCGTGTTTGTTTGTTTGTCTGTTTGTAGTGTTTTCACTACAACGTTGTTCTTTGCAACGGAGCAAAGTTGAGGTAAATTTTTGTGTAGAGATCTGCCGTGTTATGACGACATACTGTATCTAAAAAACAAGAAATTTCTGGTTTTTTTTCAGAAAATTTGTTGTAAAATACCGAATATCCTTTGAACAAACTCGAATTTTTCAGATGCTTATAAAAAAGTTGTATCTATAAATTCGTGGAGAAAAAAAGATGTGATCACACGCTTGGGATTCCATAAGAGCTAAAAGTAGTAACCAAAAGGAAGATCCTCTAGTTATATAAACATAGGCCAGAGTTGGATGGTTGCAAATAAATTATTTTATTCTATAGATGAGTATTTACAAAAAGATAATTATATAAATGAGTTTACATTATTAGATAATTATTGATATACAAATTATTATAAAGTACAACAAATGTGAAATGCTTTTTTTTTGTTTAATGAAATTGATATTAATTTAAAAACCATTGTTACACTCATACTCTAATGCAAATAAAATATTTTGATTTGATTTAGAATGCTAAACTATGTAACAACATACAAGGAACAAATTTTTTAGGGTCACCATAAAACCCTATATCTATAGATACAGTATGTTGTCAAGATACGGTAGAGATATTTTTTTATATGAGAGGACATTGAACAAGAGTTTTGGCGTCATCGAGAGAAAAGATGGTCGAAGTATTTTCATAATTATTGAATTTCATGTTGATATTGAGTGAAATTAGTCAATTTTGGTGGCATTTTGTACAATTTTGTTCAGTAAAAGTGCACAAATGAAATAATCATGAAGAAATTAGCGTATCATGTATTTCCTCGTTGCCGCCAAATCTCCTTCCATAAGCTTGTGTAATGAGGCCGCCGCTTTACCCAAGAGCCTGACATGACTTACTAACGATTTATGACTAATTACAATTGATCAAAATTTATATAAAATTTGATGCAAATTTCTACTTGACGAATGGCAAAATACTAATGTGAAGGCCAAAAATTAAAGAAAGAAAAAAAAAGACATTGAACAAGCATACGTTAATGGAAAAAGACGATCCTAGTTAATAGACACCATATTAAATGGTACCGGGTGCGTTGCTGTCCTGTAGAAGGAATGAATAGTATTATGCTAGTCTACCTTCCGTTCAGACCGGCACATGATACTGTTAAAGCGGCAGGAATAGGTAAGACAGTGTTTTGTTGCACAGCACTCTGCTACTTTTGTCCTAGTCAGTAACGACCTATTTATTACCAGTTAACGCCTCTTATGAGCAGCCTGGCAAAATGGTAGGTTGTCTATTCTATTCAGCGAACCTAGAATAACACAGGGAATACTGGATAATATTTTTTTATGCCTATATTTAAAAGGGACCCGTGGGAGAGCCAAATAATATTAACACGCTATCGTAGCCGCAGGTACGATACTACATCTAGTATTTTCAATAAAACGTGAATATACTATGACAAAAGGAACGATTTCCTTCTTTACCAGACAAATGGAGAACGTTATATCGCCAATAACATTATTTTATTGGATTTCTCTATTTTTTTTCCGATTTTTTCTACGAGTATTTAAAGGGTGTACTTCAGAAGGGTTTCCACTGCCTCTAACATAATGTCCGATGATGGAATCCTACGTAAATCTTAAACCAACTCTCAAACCCTTAACCCTCAAAGATTTCGTTTACTTGGATGACATAATATTGAAATTGAAGTTTAGTTACTATTGTTATGTAAATACATAACGTATTTACAAAACAACTTTTTCTGAATAGCTTCATTCTGACGAAATGCTAACCTCGTATCTACGAGTCCATAATATCAGATGGGGTAATTATTAAGAGGGTGGTATCAACACTTCCTTTAGTCGACTAGGAAACCCTTATTTACATATAGGACAACGTCACATTTGAACAGTAATAATTGATGTAATAAATTTCAATTAGATAATTGCTTTTGAATTTTTGAATAATTCAAGTATAACTAGATTGCTTTTATATGGCAAAGATTTTCTTTATCTCTTCATAAGGTTAGTGCTTGCTATTGTCGTGTTACAGTTCAACAAATATCCCCAAACAAATCACACAAATGGGTCTACCCCCAAAGTAAGCAAATTATAGGTATGTATGCTATGACGGGTGTCGGTTAACGATACCGATACAGAAGTACTTCAATAGATACCAGAATAAATATGCGTCATCACACAAATGCCACACAAATGCTTGCCCTCGTCAGAAATCGAACCCGAACCTCGCGGCTGGTATGTAAAAATAAGGCATGTTTACTAACCACTCAACTACTAATAGACATATTATAGTATAGTTAATAGTTATACAGTTACGGGACGTTTCTAATTCCCCGTGTTGGTCCGGGCTCCTTTGCAGAAAAGACTATCTGCTTTCTTGCCAGGCAGCTCGTAAAAGGCGAGCATATGCTTATCATCACTAACACCGTGACATCTGACTAGGTGGTAGAGTTTCGCAGCGACTCGCCAGGATTGGTACCACCGCCTTACCGATTCCTGCCGCCATAACGTCATGACGTGTTCCGGTTCGAAGGGTAAGGTAGCCGGTAAACTTCCTTTTACTCGAGGTCTAGCATTCTGAACTCAGGTTGGCAACGCACCATTACCATCTTTGGTGTCTCTAGGCGACGTGAATTTCTTACCATCAGGAAATCCGTCTGCTTGTTTGCCTTCCTATAACATAAAAAAAATATGCGATGTCACACAAATGCCACACAAATGCTTGCCCTCGTCGGGAATCGAACCCGAGCCTCGCGGCTGGTATGTTGAAATAAGGCATGTTTTCTAATC
>NJDD01001855.1:166088-187393 GCA_002245505.1 Calephelis nemesis
GTATTACATATATATAATACACGTACAATACACGTCCGTACGTACGTCTATTATATATAATACACCTTACAGTCCAGACCAGAACATGATAATATTATTACGACGGTAGGCGGTTGCCTGCCAAGTTGCTGCACAACACTCTAAAACAATATTGTAGACCGTAGAGTGCTGTCCAGCAACTGGCTTATGTTAAATGATTACGAGCTACGATATATTGAGGTGGATTGTCCATTCTTCAATGGGGACACGACCAACCCTAAGAGTAATAAAAATAGAATGTATAGAAAAATATATTATGATGCCATTACATAATATATTTTTATACAATATTAGAATATATTGGACCGTCTCATTAATAAATTTAGATTAAAGTACTCCATCCTCAAAAACTATTATTATAATCTGTAACTGTGATACAGACCAACCAACTTAACTTTACGTAGGTAGAATTCTTAATACTGTGACTTTACTCTTATTCAGTCTTTGTTCATTAATAAGACATTTATTTAGACTAGTGGTCGCCCGTTGGTCGAAATTTGACCATAATACATTTTAATATCTTGTTAATAAGAACGCCATCTTCATTTATCAAGACCAACTACTCTGTTTCCAAACTTTTTAGTGCGCCATCTGTGATCTTTTATCGTTACCATCAATATATTTGTTTGTGTGTGTCAAATGCATGGTAATGTGTGGTGGTAAAAATTTATTGATTTAATGTACTTTATAAGCATTATTATTGAAAAATATTAGCGTTCCGCACTTCTCCTACACATAAACTACAAGTTGCCAAATTTTATGCTCCTGCGTCCACGTAATTTTCGTAAAAATAGGGGCCAAAGTTTTGGCATCACGTATTAATATATAGATGAAACTTCTCCTGACCTAAACTAGCAAAACAGAAAATATTTAGCTCAATTCCTTTATCATGATCATGATGACGCGGTTTGTAAGGGAAACGGGAATTTATTCTTTCGCTACGACGGAAAAAGTTGGTCTTGAGAAATGAAGATGGCGTTCTTATCAACAATATATTAAATTTTATTATAATCGAATTTCGACCAACGGGCTAACACTAGTATCCATAATTAGGACAGGACACCGTCTGTTGGCTCAGCTAGTACTTAAAAAAATATCCTGATTTTCAACTTTCATTATGTACATATAATTTATTATCACGTCGTAATGTATTCGTTATATAACTCCCTTAATAGAACCAATATCGCCGAAAACAGCTCCAGCGCCCTCTACTCTCGTTTATGAGATTATTTTCCGGACATTTACAAATAACGTTATTTATTGGATGTTTTATGGAAAATGACATTGGGGAAAGGCTGAATATACATTACTTACACATTCGATATTATGTTTATGGATTTTTATTTAATACTGTATCAAATAAGTATTAACAGTGAATTTATATTAATGTTACAACATTTGAGTAATAATTAGAAAAAAAACAGTTGGACATATCGTTTGATGGTACGTAATAAAAAGACGGGTTAGGTTAATAGACTCATCCAGACTCAGAAATGGAGACATCTAGATGGTCATCGCACAAATGTCTGCTCCTGTCGGGAATCGAAGACGAGACTAACAACAAGATGAGCTGGTGATAGGAAAGCAGTGGTTTATACTGTAGAAGTTGCTTTACGATGCAAACTCTACTGGCTGCAGCAAAAAAAGTTAAAGAGTAAATAAAGTTAAAAATATTTAGAATGATAATATATAAAAGAATGATGTCCGACAAAAATAGTAGATTACAAAAGAAGTACGAGAAATATTTATGAAATACATATTTTTTGAACAAAAATATTCATTTCATTATAAAAAAAAATAATTTTACACGAGCAACTGTTACAATACCCATTCTATAATGTATAACAAAGAAAAAAAAGCACGTGTTGGTCCAGGCTTCTTTGCAGACTAGACCATCTGCTTTTCTACTAGACAGCTTCTGAAAGGCGAACGTGGGCTTCCCGTCACTAGAACCGTGATATTCTACCAGGTGATAGAGTTTCGTAGCGTACTGCCGGAATTGGTACCACCACCATGCCTATTTCTGCCGCCATACAATCAATGCTTGCCATTGACATGTTCCAGTTTGGAGGATAAGGTATCCGACAAACTTACTTTTGCTCGAGGTCTAACATCCCGGCCTAAGGATGGCAATGCATCATCTCCACCTTTGGTGTCTCTAAGCAGCGTGAATTTCTTACCATCAGAAAATCCGTCTGCTTGTTTGCCTTTCAATATCAAAATAAAAACCAGACAAAGAAGTGGAATCATACTGTTATTGCCACAGCCCACGGATTTCCGTAACACCAGGAATATCACGGTGCGTTGCTAATCTTTCGAAAAGTGCTTTCTGTTCTTGAAGATTCCTAAATTGTATCAGTCGGGAAATATCCCCGCTGTCTGCAGGTGTTACAAGGATATAGAAAAGGTGGAACCTTAATTACTGCATTAATATTTCGAAAAGAAGGAGGGTTTCCCAGCCTTAGGCTGACAACGCACCCATTACCCACCAAAGGTGGTTTGGTGTCTATAGACGGCATGAATTTCTTATCACCGGAAAAAACGTTTGCTTCTTTGTCTTACAATATCATAAAAAAACGTTTTTTTGTGTTTTACCCGAAGCCTGCGTCAAATGGAATATATAATTATTTTAACTTATAAAGATACAAATCAATATTTATTTTGATTGTATCTAGAATCTAATGAAATAGTCAAAATTAAATTCGTTTGGTATTTTTATACCAAAAATTTTTTACATCTTTTAAAAAAATATGAATTTCAAATCAATCAAAACATCAACATCAATCAAACAGATCAATAATTATTCTGATTTTATCTTTAATCATAAAAATTGTACGCAAATCGCAGCAAATTCGACTGGTATAAAAGTAAAGCCTTTTCCTAGTTCACAATAATTACATATATTAATTTGGTTTAAGTACCGATTTGCAAAATTACGTCGCTTTAGAATGTCTCTTGATACTAAAAAGTTTACAACGTGCTTAAAGTCAAGAGCTTGCTTGATGTTTTGAAAGCTCAGTTTCAGATGAGTGAAATTTATATCGCCCAGACAAAGATGTCTATTGATATATTGTCTCATAAAGTTTAGATACAGAAGAGCCGATAGTCGACACCGTTAAGATATTTATTTATTTAAACTTTATTATACACAAATGAATTATTCTGAATAGAGGAGGCGAATGTAATTTTATCATTAACGTATTCAAAAACTAATCTCAAGGCATTGAAACAGTCTTGAATATGAAATGATTTATTTGGATATGGATTAATATGATGGTATGGATAACATGGTCCGAATACGGTCACTATTTCATTAACTTCAACAATTTATGAATGTATATTGTCGTAACCATAATATGTATCTTAACACCCATATCCCCGAGGAGGTAGGTGGAGGCAAAACCAGAGCACTCACGACTAGCCGAAGACATTAAGTAACCATCACAGTTAGATATAATATGGTGGCGTGAACTTTTTTGTTGATATTCACACATATACACACATATCTTCACGCCAAGTTCCTTACGAAGTACGAAATATACAATGCAAATGTGGATAGAAGTAGGTACCCGGGTAGACCAAGGTTGACATTCCACGATCAGATAGTCTCCGAAACCGGCGTGTTTGTTTGAAAACGGTAATTAATGTGACGAAAGCCAGACAGGTTTATCAGGATCGTTTCGATACTCTCTGCCTACCCCGTAAGATAAAGACACGTACTTTAATATTGTAGAACATATTTTCTTTTATCATTATTGGTTTCCGCAGCGCATGCGATAAAATACATTTTATAGCTAACAATTTTACACCTTGTGTTACATTACTGAAGTTTTAGTAGTGATCCTTAATTTTTTTAAACATAAATAGAGCTCATGTTTATCAGGGATAACGGCGGCTTCTAATAGCGAAAGAATTTTTCATATCAGTCCAGTAGTTTCGGAGACTATTCAATACAAACAAACAAACAATCAAGTCTTTCCTCTTTATTTTAGTATGGAAAAGTAAATATAGGTACTTAACACTTTTTTGTATAACAGTAAAGCAACATAATTTTGTATGTTGACTAGATGATTAGAACCAATACTAGAACTTAGTTCTTTTCTTCACGACAAGTCCCTTACAAGATAGGCAGAGTATCGAGAGTAACGTAGTGTAAAAAAGTACGCTACGTTATTTTTCAGTGTGCAATCTTTTTATTTTTTTGATCTATATACGTGATGCCAAAACTTTGGACCCCTTTTTACGAAAATTGCCTGGAATTAGGAGCATAAAAATTGGCATACCTTAGTTTATGTGTAGAATGCCAATAATTTTTAATAATAATGCTCATAAAGTACATCAAATCAGTAAATAAAACATTACCCACACTACCATGCATTTGACACACACAAACAAGTGTATTGATGATAACGATAAAAGATCACAGATGGCGCACCATACTGTTTGGAAACAAAGTAGTTGGTCTTGAGAAATGAAGATGGCGTTCTTATCAACAAGATATTAAAATGTATTATGGTCTAATTTCGACCAATGAGCGACCACTAGTTCCATTAAAATTGCTTAGTTTTAACGAGACAACGCAACGCAAAAATATCAGCCGCATTTATAACATTCGTTTAATCAGAACTTTGTTATTTTAAAATTACAAACATTTTTAATGTAACTTTAATTAAATTCGAAAACGTTACGTAATAAGCGATATCATAAACTTTAAAACAATTATATATTATAAAAGCAAGACTGGTTGGCTTATTTAATAAAATTGAAATATAATAAAGTAAACAGTATAAGGGCTCATTCATACGAGTTTCGCGTTTTTTGATGAATCGTTTTTTTACGATAGTTTGATAGCGGCAACGCTTCCTTAAAAAAAAACTTTGACGTTGTGAAAATATCGTAAAAAAATGTTAAAAATACAAAACTAGTGTGAATAAGCCCGGAGTGCTTCAATTAATAATTGCAAATAAGTTTCACCAAACGCTAAATATAGAAATTGAACAACTGTTTTAAATTACTAAAAATCTCGAAGAACAAATATTTTTGCCGAATTTAAATCACTTTTTATCTATCTCTAATCAATTATCTGTTCTTACATAGGTATCCAGTCCATATCCAGTGTCACGATATACTTTCGTCAATTAATTATGTCAAAATAGCCACAAAATTAATTGCTGTCCAATTCAATTATTAAGTTATGCCTTGGTTTCACTAAATCCAACTTAAATTAATTAAGTCTCGTGAGTCGCGAATCGAAACCATTAAGTAGAAAGTTTTAAATCAAAGTTTTGGTAACTTATCAATTTCGGTTGCAAGCTTTTGAAGTTTGTTAGGTTTTTATAGTCTAAGAGCTACTGACTAGGTTTTTTAAGGTAATTATTATTTCAAAAATTTGCTACTGTATAATTTTTTTTATGATATTGAAAGGCAAACAAGCAGACGGATTTCCTGACGGTAAAAAAATCCAGCCGTCTAGAGACACCAAAGGTTGACAACCTGAGGCCGGGATGTTAGGCCTCGAGCAGAAGTAAGTTTACCGGCTACCTCACCCTGTGAATCGGAACACGTTATGGCGGCATAAATAGGTAAGGCGGTGATACCAATGCGGGTGATTCGCTGCGAAACTCTACCACCTAGTCATGTCACGGTGTTAGTGACGGTAAACCTATGCTCGCCTTTTACGAGGTGCCTGGCAGGTCTTTTCTGCTAAGAAACCCGGATCAACACGGGGTAATTGTTTGTCCTCTTTTACATCATAATGGAGCGATGTTTGTGCGTAGAGAGAGTGAGGAGTTAGGAGCAAATAGATATGAGTAAATAGTAAATGAGTACACGAGGGAGAGCTTAATTACTTTAATAAGTAAAATGTTAAAATTCGTTATTATATTAAAGTGACGTAGTAACAAACATACAAACTTATTTAGTTTTATTGTTTTGAGTTTGGTAGTTCAGCTACATAAAATTTTAAAATCTGTCATGAAATATGGGATCCGACAGGCGAGAGATGCTAATAAATAAATAAGTCTAAAATTAAAGCAGAATCGTATTGTTATTATTTTAAAACTGACCATAAATCTATTAGTATGTACCTACATGTTGTAAAATAATATTGTATATCTATTTTCACTATCACTAGTGCTTTGTAAAACTCCATGTGTAACTTCACTACACTGTAATATTATTTACTAGAGGCCCGTCCTGGCTTCATAATATATAAACATATAAACCTTCGTCTTCAATCACTTTACTTATTAAAAAAACTAAACATACACAGCATACAAAGGGACATAGGGACAGGGGAAGCGATTTTGTTTCATACTATGTACAACTCATTCAAAATTAAAATTAATTAGTTCTGAAGAAAACGTAAAAAGAAACAAATTGGCTACTTTAGAAATTAAAATATAGTAAGTGAAACAGTGCGTATTTATACATTATCATAGTTAAAAATTGTAACCACAAATAATACGATAGCTCTACGATTATATAAAATAGATATTTAGATCGGAAATATATATCAAGCACTTGTAATTAGATTAGAATTCTGTTAAGTGACATGACTTTTTTATTCTGTTACATAACAACCCAATATTTCAGACAAGGAGTGCTGTTACATATGTTTTATCATATTGAAAAGCCACTTAACAAAATACGATGTGACATTTTTTATTATGTAACATTTCGCTGTTTGCACTTAAGATCCTGGGTTACAGGGTGACAAGTATTCAAAAAAAAATAAAGACAAGTATTAAGTACCATCGACTTGAACTAGTTTATTATGTATATTACTCAAATGGCTAGGAATTCTAGCATGAAGCTAGCAACCCATCACTAACATCTTTGGTGCCAATTGTGTTTCAACTAGCCGACCCGGAACAGACAAAGATGTTGTGCGGGGTAAGAAATGTCTTCGAAACGGACGGTAGTAGAACGCCACGCATCAAGATAATTGGGCATAGTACCTTAAGCATGAGCTTACCATGTTATGTCTATCCACGATGTCTGCAGATGAACTCAGTACCATAAGTCAACTAAACAAATCACACAAAACACTATGAGACGCAACATCACTACGCAACGCCAAAGAATCCAGACGATTGGTAATTCACAGCCCGGTCATTGACAATCCGAGACACGCTACGTTAAATGCAGCCAAAAGGCAGGATTTGGTAGTAGGGAGCCGCTGCCCAGAGTTGAGAACAGTACTCCATGTGAGACCGAATTTGTACTTTGTTTGCAAAAAACTTTTTTTTATGGTATTAGAATGCAAACAAGCACACGGGTTTCCTGATGGTACGAAATTTACGTCTACGAAAGACAACAAAGGTTGTTGCCAACCAGAGGGGTTATGCCAATAGTTGGTATGCTGGGGATTGTGCTGTCATATTAAAACTTTTTTCAGTTGTTTTTTTTTGTTGTGTTACGTCATTAATTCGTATATGACCATACGTAGCGAAGCACGTACCGGGCCGCTAGTAGATCATAAAAAACCGGTTCAGAAAATATAATCTAGCTAAAGTAACATCTCTATCATGAAAACTAATAAATATCTAGCTCGTGGTAGCATTAGTTTCTACCAGCGATCCGAAGAGCATAAAACTATCGTTACATTGGTACGGACAATTTGTAATTCATGCGAGTGCTTCCTTAAACTGAAGACAGCCATACTAATCTAAGTCTGTCGAGCTACACGACACACGCTTCATAATTACCATACAATGAGTGCGTGCTAGTGCGCATCAATGAGTTGCTATGGTGACTATGAGTTTGATTATCTAAGTGGGATAAAGATAACGATAGGTTTGGCTGTCAGTTTTACCACTTTTAGGCTAAGCACTCACGGAGCCGTTTTTACCCGCACCCGCGGCGTTTGCGAGCCCGCAGGTTCTGTAAAATGTAGATTAATATGCAAGAAGTAGAGCACATTTCACGCCTATTTTATCTAGCGGTTCAGGTGTTGAACTTGACTGCATGAGGTCCCAGGTTCGAATCCCGGGTCGGGCAACAAAAAGAAAATTGTGTTATTCCAATTTTTTAATAAAAAAATATGTTGCTCGGGATAGGATACGTGCCCGGTTGGCGATAGGCTTGCCACCTATCACATTGTGGGACTTAGTATCTTCGACTAGTCGTGGATGCCCTGGCTGTTGCCTCTGCCTACCTCTGCGGAGATATGGGCGTGAAGATACATTTCACGATGCGTTTTACACCCGCAGCGCCCGCAGTTGCGGTTCCCGTAGCAGCGGTCGCCCGCTAGCTAGAATCGTAGAGTAGTAGGTACTATTTAAATTATGCGCTATCGGCTATATTCGTCAAGCTTCGGAAATCCGAATATATTTTAAAGATATCTATATAAATTGTTATTACACATAATTAATCATTTTGCTTAAATTTAGATTAGGACAGCCAATTTAAAAATAAAAGGTAAAAGAGTAAAAAGTGTAAAGGCGGCCATAGGCTTACCGTCATAAACACCGTGACATATGACCACCGTTATTAGGATAAGGTAGGTGGTAAACTTACTTTTACTCGAGGCCAAACATCCCGGCTTAAGGTTGACAACGCACCATTATCACCTCTGGTGTCTTTAGGCGGCGTGAATTTCTAACCATCAGGAAATCCGTCTGCTTGTTTGCCTTCCAACATCTTAAAAAAACAAGTTGCCACCGGGACCTAATCATGCATCTTGCCTGACTAATGTGCTATCGACCTAGAAGATTGTGAACATAAGTGCAAAAAATTAATATATCTTAAGAAACACTGATTGCGCAGGCGAAACGGTTATTAGTCATTTGATATCTTTAATAAAAATTGTTCTAGAGCATGTTGAAATACCAAAATTTAAGACGAGTATCACTTTTCAGTCGATAGATTTGTACATATTAGACGTCAATCAGAGACCTGTCACCGGCCACCTGACCAACATATTGCTAAATTTATGGAGATAATCATATGTCAAGAAGCACATTTAGCGTTATGTTACTTGTATTGCACATCTAATCAATCATCTCTGTGGACTAGTGAAGTGAATTCACGAGGCCGACGGTTCGATTTCCTGGTCCGGCAACAATGAAAATGTATTTTTTCAATTTTCTTTCAAAAACAACGTTGAGCGGGATTTGGCAACAGGTACGTCGCCTATCACATTATGGGAATTGGTATGTTCAAATAGTGTTATGTGCCTGTATGGTAGCTACCATTCATTTTGGATACGGGCTTGAAAATTCTTACTAAATTTTTAATAATATAAAAACCAAATTTAGTTAGTTTATTGAGAAGCATATTTGTAATAAGTACTTTAGTCTATGTTTATAAATAAATAACTAACAGTAGTAATTTTGTTGCGTAAACACTAAAATAATTTTTAATTATCGCTATCTTCTTTCATATGTCCTTATATGAAATGTGATTCGTTTTTTTTTTTGGAAAAAGATAGCAAGCACTTATAATATGTTTTGTTTGTGTAGAGCAGACTTAACGTATTATTAATAAAAGTTGACTAAATTAAACCAAGGTTTGGGTTAAAAGAAGGCATATGTCATAGTGTAACCAATTATATTATCAGCTTGAATCTTAGAGTGCTTTAATGTTTGTTATAATAAAATGATATAATAAAAAGTTATATGTTATGTGTTAAATAAAATGTTATAATAAAAAGATTTGGTACCACTGTCTTACCTATTCCAGCCTCTACAACGTCAGTGCTTGCCATTAACGTGTTACAATTCGGAGGGTAAGGTAGCCGGTAAACTTACTTTTCCTCGAGGCCTAATAATTCAGCCTCAGATTTGCAACGCACCATTACCACTTTGGTGTTTTTAGGCGCCATGAAGGCGGCGGGAAATATGTATGCATGTTTACCTTTCGATATCATTATAGAATAGAGATAATGAAAGACTCAGTTGCAAAACATTAAGGTTTAAGTGAAAGAAGGATGAATACTTAAACTACGATCAAATCTATTGTTTCTATATCTAGCCAAATCCCTTAAAATACATCCCCCATTTATAATTTAAGAATTACTGACCTACTTCCACATTTAAACTATTTCAACCATAATAGCTGCTAAGAATAGTGGAATGAATATCAAAACGTTTAAAGATATAAACGGAAAAGGCAATATCTGAATTCTATATATTAATACGTGACGCCAAAACATTATTTTTTACGAACTTTTCGCGGACGCAGGAGCATAAAATTTGGTACACTTATAGTTTGTGTGTTGAAGTGCAGAACGCTAATATTTTTCAATAGTAATGCTTATAAAGTACGTTAAATCAATAGATAAAACATTACCCATACTACCATGCATTTGACACACACAAACAAATATAATAATGATAACGATGAAAGATCACAGATGGCGCACTAAAAATTTTGAAAACAAAGTAGTTGGTATTGAGAAATGAAGATGGCGTTCAACAACAAGATATTTAAAATAGAACAAGAAGATTAAAATTCATTTTGGTCGAATTTCGACCAACGGGCGACGACTAGAAAGATGAACATGATAATTTTGCATATTTTTGTAATTAAACATGATTGTCGCGTGGTTAGGAAAGTTTTTTAAGTTGGAATTTTTGAACTGGCCTATAGGTATTTTTTTAGTGTTTTGTCATGTGTTTAGGATAAATTTCTACCATTTTCAAAAAATGCTTCCTTTCGTCTCAATGCGATGAATTCTCTAACGGCTAACCATTTGAGCTATTGAATATTTAACTCCTCTGAGTAAATATTTAATTCCTTTCATCTCTTTAACTCTGGTAGTTACATGTCCTATAGATACAACGCTCTAAGTAATATTTTAAATAGTGCTGGTTCAAATCCTGTCCGAGTGGAAGTTTATTCCTTCCTTAAAATTTGTAGAAATTTATCTCAAGCACAGGGCAAGTGATAAAATGACAATACCTTGAGAGAAATGAAAGTTATGGCCATTATAAAATGTGAATTTAATATGTAATGATAAAACCATTTTATAGTATTATATAGAAAGGTGTATCTATAGGACGTAAGTACCCGCGTAAAGGCTATAAAAGGAATGAAAATTTTGGCCACAGAAGTTAAATCCCCAGGAGTTTAATTGATTAAAGCATTCTTCCACTTGAAAGAGTAGGCTCAAACAAAATACTTGTAATTCATTTTCATATTAAGACAAAATTACTTTAAACAGCAAAGCTTAATTTATTTAAACCAAAATATCTTAGAATTACGACAGAACTAAAGTATTCATTAAAACAAGCTTATTATAAACCATTTGATGAATTAATATAACAATTTATTAAAATGTAATTCATGTTTACAAGTTTCGTTACTTATGAAGTATTTGTGGCCACGTTGGCCCAAACTGTTATGCCAACATATTGGATACAAGCGGTTTTTTTTATGATACTAGAAGACAAACAAGCAGACGGATTTCCTAATGGTAAGAAATTCACGCCACATTTAGACAAAGGTGGTAACGGTGCGTTGCCAACCTGAAGCCAGGATGTTAGACCTCGAGCAAAAGTAAGTTTACCGGCTACCTTACCCTCCGAATTGGAATACGCCATGACGTTATGGCGGCAGGAATAGGTAAGGCGGTGGTACCAATCCGGGCGAGTCGCTGCGAAACTCTACCACCTTATCGCCTTTTAGCACGCCTTTTACGAGTTCGGACGAACGGAGCCCAGACCAACACGTTGAAAAACCCGGACCAACACGGGGAAATACACACACTGGCACAAACTATCAACATGCCGCCAAGTTGAGACTTACATGTTTGTCCAACTCCTTTGCATAGTTTTTTTCTTCTGAAAAACTACTTCAGAGACGATGTCAACAAAAAAACAGACTGTCTACATAACATCAAAACCCAAAGCCTTATCATAATCGATAGAGTCGTTTCGAAGTTTAATTCAAACGTAGAGACGGATAAACATTTCAGTAACTATTGTTTCATTTTACCGTTCATATTTTCATATGTGTTAATTAAAAATATGTTTAGATTTGACAGTATGGCACTTTGGTTTTATTTATCTATTAAAATATTAGCTTAGATCGTAGTCCTGGCATTGAGGCTAAATCAAATGCCTACATAATTTTTGCTAATCCCGACGGATAAAGACGTTATAAGTTTGACTTGGCTGTGTGTTTGTTTTTTTATATGTTAATCTGTGGCTTTATAATTCTGATGGGCAAATTTCGATGCAGATGATTTTGTTTGAAAGCTGACGTGATCGAAATAGTTCCTAGCTATTTTACGGATAGGTCTTAGCGGAGTTAGTGAAAATGTACCGTCTTATGTACATATACCTACATAAAAATAAATCCCCTTTTCAGGTGGTCTTTGCATCTCCCTTGAACGCATGGACCAATTTTGCTTGTTCTTTTTTTGTTCTGTTGGTTATTGTCAGGAGAAGGTTATTGCAAAGAAAAACTGGGTAAAATTGGAGCGAATATGTAAAAAACAATGTTTCAATCTACACAAACTGTTAGAAGCTGTTGTGCTGCTTTTGTCAAGCGATACGAAGTTCGCTGGGTCAGCTAGTAAATTATAAAAATTAGTGGTTGCCCGTTGGTCGAAATTCAACCGTAATAAATTTTAATATCTTATTGAACGCCTTCTTCATCTCTCAAGACCTACTACTTTGTTTTTAAACTTTTAGTGTGCCATCTGTGATCTTTTATCGTTATCGTCAATATATTTGTTTGTGTATGCCAAATGCATGGTAGTGTGGGTAATGTTTTATTTATTGAGTTAATGTACTTTATAAGCATTATTTTTGAAAAATATTAGCGTTCTACACTTCCCCTACAAATAAACTATAATTGTGCCAAAATTTTATAGTCCTGCGTCCATGCAAATTTCGTAAAAAGGGGTCCTAAGTTTTAGCATCACATATAAATATATAGATAAGAGTCAACTAAACTCTTCCAAGCCTTAACAACTTATATGTTTTTGTTTGTTGTAGGGTTATAGGGACGTAGTTTAGAATCATGAGACGGACATAGGATACTTTTTTATTCTGTTTGACTGTGAGGAAACTAGGAAAAAAAATTTTTTTTGTACAAAGTGAATGGGTAGAATGAAGTTCGCCGAACCAACTAGTATTAAATAAAATTAAAATAACATATTTTGTGTTGTCCGACCCGGAATTTGAACTTAAGACCTAGTGTAGTCAAAGTCAAAACCAGACCATTTTTTTATTATATTGGAAGGAAAACAAGCAGAGGGATTTCACGATGGTAAGAAATTCATGCCGCCTGGAGACACCAAAGGTGGTAATGGTGCGTTGTCAACCTGAGGCCGGGATGTTAGGCCTCGAGCAAAAATAACTTTACCGGATACCTTACCCTCCAAACCGGAACGCGTCATGGCAGTAGGAATAAGTAAGGCGGTGGTACCAATCTGGGTGAGTCGCTGCGAAACTCTACCACCTACTCAGATGTCACGGTGTTAGTGACGGTAAGCCTATGCTCGCCTTTTACGACCTGCCTGGCAGGAAGGCAGATGGTCTATTCTGCAAAGGAGCCTGGAACAACACGGGCTACTTAACTAACTTAACCAAACAGGCGACAAATTCCTAAAAAAGAAACGCTAATCTTTCTACATCAGCTTAATGGGATCATTTATTAAAAGTCGATTAGTTATTCCTGTTATTTTTCTACTCAAATCATACTCACCCTTTCAGCGCATAGGTCTTTAACCCTGCCCTATGTTTATCCAACTGTCTGTCCGACTCACTCATTACCTTTTCCTGTTGCCATCTGCACGGATGGTGGAACTGGTGAAAAATATACTGGATATTGAGGATCTGTGTCTATTCACCAAAGATATCCCAGGAAATATAAATGGACAGTAGAATAGTACATTGGAAATGACAAGTTAGTCACTTTACTAATGATTTCAGTACATGATGTGGTAGAATGTTAATGAAATAAAAAAAATATTACAGCTTTGTCACACTAACATTTATTTAATCATTTATTATACACAAAAAACTTACATAAAATTTAAAACTAAAAGACTTGTACAAAAGGTCAGCTTATCTCAGATAAAGTTATTTCTTGCAGTAATAAATAATTGCGGTATTATATAGTTTCATTTTACCCGACTCCGAAAAGGAAGGTTGACAATTCGATTGTATATTTTTTTAATTTTTTTTGTTTCACAATTTAACCGTTTTTTATATGTGACGCAATTACTCGGCTTATAAAAAACGGATTTAAAAGGTTCTTTTTTTAATAAGATGGGTCATGATCCCATACAATTTTTTTCATGGTCCGACAAATGTTTTCTAATTTTTTTGAGTGGTTTGAGTCGTCCTAAAAACGACTCACGTATCTTAAGTCACGGTGTTTGTGATAAACAAGCAAAGCTCGCCTACTATGAGCTAAAACTTACCCATTGTCACAAAACTATCACCTCTGGGTCCGGTGTTAGAAACAACAAACCTCGCCATCAACCCTGTCCATTTTATTGTTATTTTAACTGTTAAGTAAACGTTCAACCTCTTTTAACCCGTATGAAATGTGACCCTTAGGTATATTTTGTTACTGAGAAACGGAATAAGGGTCTCTTATATTATGTCTCTTATGTATATTTAAATATACATACTAAATGTCTATAAGCTCGTTAACAACGTATAACCTATATTTAACCTTGTTCTATTTGGAGTAAAATTATAAAAAAAATATTTCGCTATCTTGTAGTCGGAATCTAAGGCCACATGTGCCCCGTGTTGGTCCGGGATCCTTTGCAGAATAGACCATCTGCCTTCCTGCCAGGCAGCTTGTAAAAGGCGAGCATAGGCTTACCGTCACTAACACCGTGACATCTGACTAGGTGGTAGAGTTTCGCAGCGACTCGCCCGGATTGGTACCACGCCTTACCTATTCCTGCCGCCATAACGTCATGACGTGTTCCGGTTCGGAGGGTATGGTAGCCGGTAAACTTACTTTTGCTCGAGGCCTAACATTCTGACCTCAGGTTGGCAACGCACCATTATCATATATGGTGTCTCTAGGCGGCGTGAATTTCTTACCATCAGGAAATCCGTCTGCTTGTTTGCCTTCCTATATCATAAAAAAAAACGTGTGCATGTCTATCGTCTACCCTACAATCCAGCACAGTAGCAATAACTCTATGTTGGAGGTTATTTTGTTTGCGTTGCCAACATCGCAGTTTTTACGACTTCACCGGGCTTTGTGGGCCGAGCAGCGTGCTCAGCCTGAGATATCATTACATATTTAGATGGATTAGACTGTTTCTAACACCGCCAGCAGCAAGTGCTGTCTCCCGGGAGACCATACTTCGACTTGATGCTGTGTTCTGGTTACTGGGTGGACTTGATGGAGGAGTGGTGGCAGCTCGTCGCTCAGCGTTAGGAGCCGGGCGCAAGAGATCTTCATCGCCGAGACCGGCGGCGACGATGTAGTGTAATGTCCTGGGAGTTAGTGTTGCTTGGATTGGGAGGAAGGCTTGCGTTTGCCTTGGTTATTGGATCCGAAGGATCCGATAGGAAGTGCTACTGAAGGT
Organism: Calephelis nemesis; assembly: GCA_002245505.1. Taxonomy (NCBI): domain Eukaryota; kingdom Metazoa; phylum Arthropoda; class Insecta; order Lepidoptera; family Riodinidae; genus Calephelis; species Calephelis nemesis. The sequence goes on from NJDD01001855.1 coordinate 181,642, forward strand.
TAAATTCCTCAAAAAGAACTGACGTCATGTACAAATATTGCTGACTCACTCATTTTACCGGCCTCTTTTTCAGTCTTGTAAAGTCAATTCACAAAATCAAAATGAGAAACAGGCCGGTACATTAGTGTCAGCAGTATTTGAAAATGACTTCAGGTGTTTGTTCGGAGTATAACAGTAGCAGTCTAAAGCTTCATAATTGTAATAATCTAAATAATATGAAAAACACTCTACCACCTCTAAATAAATGGTTAGTATGATTTATTCGTAATATTATAAGAAATAAAATTTGAAAAATTCGTTAATAAGATACTCCTCAACCTTATTATTAAATTCATACAAAATTCATTTCGCAATACTGAAAGCAAAATGAAATTAGTAAGTATAACAAAGCGCCTGCATATTTTATGCAGCAATTCAAACTTCTACCACAACTTTAACAAATAGCTAACAGGCGCTTATATCCACTCGAATAAAACAAACATAAGACTCAGTGTCCCTCGTTTCTCCGACGCAATACTCTAGAAGATTTGGCTGAGAGCCATATCTTTAATGTTTATGATCGTTGCGCATTTTGTAAGGGTGCTTAAGGGTATATTATACTATTACATTAGCTGACTAACGACCTTAGTCATACGGTCAAGGTCAATAACCTTGCAAATTATATTAATGTTTTAACTTTTACTACTGCTGCTTCTTTATTTATTACTGTTGCTATCTTAAATTGGGATCTCAGGATTTATCGCCTACCCAGTATCCCCAGTACCCAGTATACTTAAATACTTGAATATTTTTGTAACATATGATTTTCACACATATTCCGGAAATAAATATTTTTCTTTCTTTCTTTCTAGAAAACGACAATGGACATTGAGCAGATCTACTCAGCTGACAGGAACCAACACGGGGAATTTGTTTAATTTTTTTAAACCAACAGGTAATCTAAATTATAACCTACTTCTAGAAAAAATAACCATTTAAATCTATTAATTATTAGCATTAGCGAAAAAACCTACATGTAATGTAGCTAATAACCATCTCAATCGAGTCAGCTTTCAATGAGAAAAATGCGTATCGAAATCGGTTTATTCATTTAAAAATTATGATGCCACAGACAGACACGTCAAACTTAAACACTCCTATTTTTGTCGGAGGCTTGAAAATAACATACAGATGAATAACCCTTCTACTTCTAGAGTTGGTCATAAACAAGCCACTTTAAAACAAATATCACTTTTATATCCAAGAAATCCCGTAATTTCGCCAAAATGATATGTTTTGAACTAGAAACTGAATATGATGATGCCTATTTAGTATTTACTTACAAGGCTTTATTTCCAGACTAGTTAGTTTTGGAAACGGCGATAGTTTTCAGCTATAGACGTAATAAACATTGAGTCAAATAAGAATTAGTGTTCTTAGATTTCATTACATAGTTACATACTTACATACAAGTCGACCTAATATAAGCATATTAAATATAAATAATTTGCTTAAAAAGCATCTTCACGCCCATATACCCGAAGAGGTAGGCAGAGGCACAACCACGGCATCCACAACTAGTCGAATACACTAAGTCCCACAATGTGGTAGGTGGCAAGCCTATCGCCAACCGAGCACCTATCCAAACCCAAAGAACATTTTTTTATTAGATTGGAAAAACCAAATTTTATTTTTGTTGCCCAACCCGGGATTTGAACCCGGTACCTTATGCATATAATAATTTGATGAATATGTGTTATACTCGTATGTATACAAATAATAATTATTTTTTATCAATGTTAAAATATTTGCTCGATTTGCGTTAATGTGCTTAAATATTTTTTTAACCTCTTTACAACACACATATTCCGCATAAATATTTTTTTTACTTCATGAGGTTTTATTCACATTAGAGGTTTAGGTATATTATACACAGTAAAGGATTAGGTATATCAGCTTTTTTGTGGAGTAAATTAATTTAATGTTATTTTTATTTTCTCAGTTACGAAGTTAGCCTTCTGACCTTGAACCAACCACCCCTTCAGTACCGAAGAAAAGCTTTGCCCAGTAATGGGTCGTTCACGGGTCGTTAGTTTACAGTACTTTTATGTTAATGTTATTTTTATTAGAAAGGCTCTTGAGTGTTTCATTTATGAATTTTATCGGATAAAATGCTCCGCTCAGGGTTTATCCACATTAAGAAAAGGTAGATATTACTGCGCACTTTAGATATGTTTGACCAGTGAACTTTCGAGATGGTCTGAGGGCTATGGGCTGCCGTTCGTTAGGTAGTCGGACGACCCGTAAGCCGCGTTACACATACTTACAGCTTTTTTTATGATATTGGAAGGTAAACAAGCAGACGGATTTCCTGATGTTAAGAAATTCCCGCCGCCTAGGCCAAAAAAAACGGTGCGTTGCCAACCTGAGGCCGGGATGTTAGGCGTCGAGCAAAAGTAAATTTACCGGCTACCTTACACTCCGAGAGGAAGGTTTATAAGCCGCTAGTTTTTATGTATATTGATAACATCATTGACACTGATGTTATCAACGCACAATAATGTGGTAATGTTGATAAAATTTATATGGGACCCTCTTGAAATCATTACCCATTTCCGAAACAATTGAAATTGTTTAATCGCAACGTAAACGTAAATAAATAATTGAAGTTGGGTTCTTGTAGTTTTACTGCGCTTTAAAATACTTTGATGTTACGAAATATGGAACTAGCAGACGGCTTTCCTGATAGTACTGTCTCTGTTTTTGGCCAAGATCTTAAGGCATGTGTACAAGTTTACCGAATACTCTACCTTCCGTCACGATAACGAACATTGATACTATTTATTAGATACTAGCGGCCCGCTCCGGCTTAGCACGGGTATAAAACATACATACAAACCTTTCTCTTCAATCACTTTATCTATTAAAAAAGACGCATCAAAATCCGTTGCGTAGTTTTAAAGATTAAAGCATACAAAGGGACTTAGGGACAGAGAAAGTGACTCCGTTTTATACCATGTAGTGATAGAGCTGCTGCCTTCTACCACCTTTTTATAACTGCTCTAGTAGAATATTCGAGAAAACTAACTACTAGATTAAGATCAGCGGGCAATGCTGTCGTCAAATCCTGACCGACAAGCTATATAATAATTTATTACTAAACTGTATTATCCCAGAAATATTCCGCAAACATATAAAAGTAGCTTCACGCCCATGTCCCCGAAGAAGTAGGCAGAGACACAATCAGGGCACCCACGACTAGCCGAAGACATTAAGTACCACAATTTGATAGGTGGCAAGCCTATCGTGAAACGGGCACATGTCAAAGCCCGAGCAACATGTGTTTTTATTAGAAAATTGGAAATACCACATTTTATTTTTGTTGCCCTACCCGAGATTCGAACCCGCGACCGCATGCAGTCAAGTCAAACAGCTGAACCGCTAGACCACAGAGGCGACTACATTAGAGATAACCTTCATCTAATGTGAACCCAACAATATACTTTGATTAGATATGTCAGCTTTTTCGTGAATTAAAATTAATAAACATTATTTTAAGTTTCTTTGTTATGAAATTGACCTTCTGACCTTGAACCTACCACCCATTCATTCTCTAGCGAAGAAAACCCGTATCCCGTAATAGGTCGTTCATGGGTCGTTAGTTCACAGTACTTTTATGTTAATGCTATTTTTATTGGAATGCTTAAGTGCTTCATTTATGAGTAGTATTTACTAAGAAATTGCTTTGGTATCTATACATACTAATACGTGATGAAAAAACTTTGGACCCCTTTTTACGAAAATTGGGCTGACGGAGGAGCATAAAATTTGACAACTTATAGTTTATGTGTAGGAGAAGTGCAGAACGCTAATATTTTTCGATAATAGTGCTTATGAAGTACATTAAATCAATAAATAAAACATTACTTACACTACCATGCATTTGACACACACAAACAAATATATTGATGATAACGATCAAAGTAGTTGGTCTTAAGAAATGAAGATGGCGTTGTTATCGTCAGGATATTTAAATTTATTATGGTCGAATTTCGACCAACGAGCGACCACTAGTTAAAATAAAATATTATTGCAGCTGGTAGAATTTGTAATATAACCATTGAATTGGAAGTGTCCGTTATGCCGTAAGGAAAACCGCGGGAAAATAAAAATCAGTTAAAATAATAGTTACTGGCACGGATATTGAGAAAAGCCATTAGACCGATAATATTCCGGCGAAATGGGTAAACAAACAAATTTACAGCTATTAGAGGATGTTGTATAAACACGAAATTTATTGTTTCCTAGGTTTTTACTGCGAATAACGTTTTTCCGTTCTAATTTTGACCTAAATTTTAAAAATCAAGTGCTACCGATTTGTGTAAAGTAATTATTAAGGTTGGGCTTTGTACGAACATCGGACCTCACTCTATAATGTTTCTAAACTGAAATACCTTGAAAATAAATAAATATTTAAAAAATACACTAGGTACAAAAGCAATCTCAAGAAAACTAAGGAAACTGATTTTTATTTTTCCAAACTAAACTATTTACAGAAATCAAATTGTCAATTGTATAATAATAAAATAAATAAACATTTGCGGATGGTAGTATTTTGTACGCTTAGTAAGATTACTAACAACGGTTGCTCGTTTTCGACTATTAATTCTAAACATTTTTTGAAAATATTGGTAACGCTCCGTTACTTTTGAACAATCTACGAATGGTTTAGCTGACGGATTACGATTCGTTGATTATAGGAACCGGGTATTAGCAAACAATCATAAGATATATGCAGTTCCGTGGTTTCTTTTCATAACATAAAATAGACTTAAAGTAAAAATTAGTGTTTTTTTAAATACAGAGTAGTTTAAGTTTTAGCCCTGAAGACGCCGTATAAGCGAAACCAGTAGGCTATGTACTAAATAATAAATTATAAATAATACGTAAGCCAGTACAAGTATTTATTTATTTGAAAATATGAATATTTGGAAGTTTTACCAAGCGCCGACGATGCAAAATATCAAATATACCACCTTTGGTGTTTCTAGACGACGTGAATTCCTATCCATCAGGAAATCCGTCTGTTTGCTTACCTTCCAAAATCATAAAAACCCTATATTTGCTGTATACTCAACGATATTAATAACTATCAAACTTACCATGTTTTTTGGCTATATAATAACTTAGTGGGTAAACATATTTAGACTACTACACTACAATCTAAATGACCACATAAATTGTGTAAACTAAAAAAGAAACTGTTATTACAAAATAAACGTAAATTGGGAGATTTAAAGACATCAGAAACGTCTTAATGTTCCGGTATAATGATTACACAAACAAACTCACAACAGATATAAACAATTAGAGGATGTTTTACTACCAGCAAATTTACTGTTTCCTCGTTAATTGAGATATAGCTCACTTTTATAGACAGATGTAGGAGGTACATTGAGATATGATCTGTAGAAAGAGCATATTTTGACTCACAAAAATACTGATCTTAAAACTAGCACAACAATGGACGCTGTGAGGACCACATCGCACGCTGCCAGTAGATACCGAATTCTTCAACCAGGTCTGTCAGTAAGAAGTAGGTTTTGGTGTTTGTTACCTACGTCGCCCGCCAGTTTACTCGAAACATGAACATATCATACTTTCCGTATATCTGCTCCTACAAGCACGTTTATGGAATATTTTTTTTTCTGGGGGGCCGTATAGGTTCGTTTTCCATACCACAATAAACCTTAGATATCACATTCGGGGGGGG
>NJDD01001855.1:187402-208059 GCA_002245505.1 Calephelis nemesis
GGGGGGTGTAACCCCCTGGACCACCCCAGTTATTTTAGGTGAAATATAATTTTGATTTATAGATTAAGATATTTAAACTAATCGCCTCTGTGGTCTAGCAGTCTAGACGTCGGATTTTTGCCCGGGATTGGATATATGCCCGGTTGATGACTTAGTGTTTTCGGCTAATTGTGGTTCGGTTGTGTCCTCTTCGGGGATGTGAGCGTGAAGATACAGCGATGGAGCACACATTATCTTCTGATGGTAAAATGGTAATTGGTAACACTATTAAATATAAATTCGATACCAACATTTCAATAAGAATACCGAATTCGATTACAATAATGAAGTCATCGAGATACATAAAAAATATTGTATTTTCCTCCATTTTCCTGAAATTCCATCGTCAGATTCAGAGTTGTTGAGAGATACGGGTGGCAAGCCTATCGCCAACCAGGCACATATCCAATCCCGGGCAACGTCATTTTGTAAAAAAAATTGAAAATACACATTTCCTATTTTTTTATTGCCCGACCGTGAGATCGAATCCGGGACCTCAAGAAGTCAAGCCCGTCGTTCCTTGTTGACCTCTGCCTACCTCCTCCAGGATATGGGCGTGAAGATACTTACATTATATCGATTGTTTTCGTTATTAACCCCTTGACGTCATCTAAAAAACCTCGCCCTTTTAATAAATTATGCGATAACCGCCCCCGAGATACGCCAGTTTTAAATATGATTTTGTTCGCCTAAAACAAGCTCTTTATATACAAAGACGGAATATAAAAAATCTGTAAAAGAATTCTCTTTCAGGTATATTTCCAAGCCTCTTTTTTTCAGTTGCCTTAATATAAAGAATTTATCAAATCTTTTTATGGTAGCAAATTTCATGTTACATATACGAGTAGTTATTTTTTTACATACAGAATATACTCACGTCAAGTCCCTTACGCAGTATACAGAGTAAGTATATCGAGAGTCAAATCTCACGATCCTGGCAGAGCTGTCTGGCTTCCTTCACATTCATTAAGTACCCTTTTTTGTTCAAACATGACTCTTGACACCACCCCTGGGAGTATATAAGAGCGATCTGATTGTGGAATGTCAACCTAGATCTCACCGGGTACCTGCATCCATCCACAGTACAGTAGCATTATATATCTGCTTTGTCAATCTTTCATCTGTTATTCTTTCTACATGTTCAAAGTACATATTATGTTTGTACTTATGTCTTTAATTATCATAAAAAGGTATAGAATTCACATAGGCATAGTTTTTTTTTATACTAAGGATTCCTCGTGGTTTTGGTCGCGCCGCATCGTACTACTCTGCCCCCATTCGCAAATTGCGGATGATCAGTAGCATTAGATTTGTACAAGTCTCGATAAACGGTTAAATAATTTCCCGGTGAGATATTACGGTCACTTTTTAATTTTCAGTTTTTCATCAAGTAAGGCTGTAATAAAAGTAAATTATCGATGAGAAATCGTGACATTTTTAATATAAAATTTTCACAAAAAAGTTGAAGACATTTAGAAATTGAAATAATGAAGCTTCAACATTTATTTTTCAAGACTTCGATCAACAGTTCTTCATAGATTTATGTATACCTAGTGGTTATCCGCCAGCGTTTTAATTACTATTAACCTCGACGCAAAGATATAGCTGGTGCCAAATGACTAAGTTTTAGCTCGTATTTTACCTTCGACTTATATTCTCCAGAACAGTTTATATATTGCTTTTAAAGAGGCACCCTATTCGTTTACTCCAAATATTTAAATTAGTCCAAATTTTCACAACTCCACATAATTTTGATTATGTTACTTTTGCGTTTTAAGATAAAAATCACTCTTTTTTGTACAACATAACACAGTAACAAGTGTTTTTGTGTATCAAGTAAACCTACACTTTGTCACTTCATTATCTTCAAATGTTGTATTCCCAAACAGCACACAATACATTAACGCATTAGGCCTAGAAAACTGTATCGAGTACTTTTATCCCAGTGAATTGTATTTAAATCGGCTTCTTTAATGGTACTTACTCCTTCACAAGCTAAATTTCTTTGAAATTTATGATATATCTTTCTAATGAAAAAAAAGGGATTTTAGGAGATGCCAATTTAGTCCGGACTTATTAAATTGTGACATTTTTGATAACATGAAATAAAATAAACGTTTGTACAAATGTCGTGTATAAACTGATTTCACAGCACTTAACATGTTTTGTCTCTTTCTGTTACTTTCGTTGAAAGAAGATAGCAATAACTTAAAATGAGTTTAGTAAGTGCGTTACAAAATCTCCCAAAATCTACACCCTTAATCTAGTAAGCAAATTGTTCGATGTTGGTCAAAGAAAGACATTCGCCTTGAGCATTGAAGGATCTTTTGTGGCGTTTGGATTAAAAGTAAGGGCTTGTCAAGTCAGGGCCGGCAGTAAACCTAGATTAAACAACAGATAAACCGGACAGATTCGAAACGAGATTGCCAATAAAAAGGACATGTCGTCTTGCGCATAAACCTTAAGTGAACTTGAGCATCCAACTACTCAAGACAGGATAGAGTTTTAAAAGTCAGAATAGAGTAAAAATCTAAATAAAGTTATTTAATTTGCAATATCCCGCCAAAAAAATTATGTGTACTAAGACAGGAAAAACAGTGCATTCTAAATGAATTGGACTTACCAAAAGCAAAAGACCCCAAATATATTCAATTCCAAACAACACACACACACACACACCACTAAACTATTTTATTAGCACCAACCATACACACTTTACTTTACTCAATACAAGTTTCGCTTCGTAACCGATTATTAGAAAAATTGGACTGCACAGAGGTCTTTAGCAAAGTGAAATTTTGCACTGGATTCTCTCTGTCTACCCTGGACGTCTATTAAGTATATGGATTTGTGAACAAAGTACGAATTAAGCCTTAGCTCTTCCAATTGCAATTGCAAAACTAGACTTTATTTGATGACTTGTGAATTAGTTAGAATTTAGGGGTTTTCATAAGAAGGAGTCCAAAGTTTTTGCTTCACGTATTAATATTATGTGATGTACCTAGTAAGTACAAAAACAGTTTTACTTTGAATATTCCTACTAAAAATACCTATAATTTAGACTCTTTTTTTATGTTATAGGAAGGCAAACAAGCAGACGGAGGAAATCCGATGGTATTATCCGGATGGTAAGAAATTCACGACGCCTAGAGACAACAAAGATGGTAATGGTGCGTTGCCAACCTGAGGTCAGGATGTTAGGCCTCGAACAAAAGTAAGTTTACCGGCTACCTTACCCTCCGAACCGGAACACGTCATCACGTTATGGCGGCAGGAATAGGCAGGGCGGTGGTACCAATCCGGGCAAGTCGCTTCAAAACTCTACCACCTAGTCAGATGTCACGGTGTTAGGGATGATAAGCCTATGCTCGCCTTTTACGAGCTGCCTGGCAAGAAAGGCAGATGGTCTATTCTGCAAAGGAGCCCAACACATCAACATCAATCAATCACACACATCTACATCAATGTAGAATAGAGCATAATTGTTTGTATGAAACAAACAATTATGCTCCATTTTAAAAAAGCTCCGCTTTTTTTCCTTTAAAAAAATATATAATTGAACTGGGGCCATAAACGCGTAAGAGACAGACAGAATCATAATACATGGATTTTAAAATAATATTCTTGACACACTAATATAATGGGTATGTAGATAGCTTCTGATTTTTTTTAGTTTACAGTTATTTCGGATTCTTGCGATAACCTTCTTAGAATTTAAACATTATTGATTTAAAACATGATAACGTTACTAAAATTGATATTCTTAGCATATGCCCGGCTAGCTCAGTCGGTAGAGCATGAGACTCTTAATCTCAGGGTCGTGGGTTCGAGCCCCACGTTGGGCGCTATAACTTTTTACATTTTTAATTTCTTTATCATTTAGTTTAAAGAACGTATTTTAGACTTCAAAATAAAAATTTTAAGCGATTGAAGAAAAGGAAATTTTCAGTAAAACTGAATTTTTTGAATTTGCGATTTGGCAAACTCTATATTTTATTATAGCCTATTTGCTAATCTATTGCTATGAATGTAGGTATGTATCTATAAAAAATCATATGTATTCAACACCAGGAAACTGTCTGATTTGTTTGCTTTCTTTTTTTTACTTTTTGTTTTGGGCATTTGCATCTAGCCACTAGCCAAGTTTGTATCAATATTTTAAAATTGGTCATAAATCGTCATGGAAAGTCATGTCAGGGACTTGAGTAAAGCGTTGGCCACATTACTTAGCTCATTTAGTGAGAATTGATTTCTTCATTAATACTTGTAAAATTTGACTAGACAAAATTATACACAATGTTACCAAAACTGGCAAAGTTTACTCAATAATACTCGAAATTCAATAATTATGAAAAAAAATGCGACTTGCTTATCTCTATAGCGTCAAAACTCGTTTGGTTTTCCATGCCTAAAAAACGGATATCTATGTGATTACATTTTTAAATATTGTTCTTCTTTAAACACACATATGTAATTATAAACTTGTATTTGCAAAATTGATAGAAAATATGTACATTTTTCCAATAAAAATAATAATTTACGTCAATGACAGCGATGAACTTGATTGAACTTGAAACTGTAAAAACTAAATTGAAATCAATTTAGGCATTGAATTGAACACAATTTTAGAAAAAAACTACAAAAATTGATTTACCAAAAACTATATGCACTAAACTAACTGCAACCAACTTTTCTCTCGATGACGCCAAAATCATCACACCACTTTGACATGTGCTGGTGATACTCGTGTAATAGAATGCCGAGGATTGCGGCGTACATCCACAAGTGATCAGATCACTAAAGAATTTTGAGTTTACTTCGAAGTGTAGTTGTTATGTTTTTTTACTTTATAATGCCTCAGTATTGAATTGTAAGTTAACAAACTCAGATATTTATCTGAATTTAAGTCACTTTTAAAATTCGTTTAAATTGTTTTGGCAGTACCTAAGTAAACCTGAAATAATTTTCATTCTATCACAATAACCAAATGTTCGTGCGTATGTAGTTACTAATACTTTTGAAGAAAATTAAATTTTATCATTGTTTTAAATACTGTCATTACAATAACATAGTTAAGCCGTTTAAAGAAATAAAACATCACTCACCTGCAATTTTTCGCTCTCTCATTTTTCGCCACAACTGTTCGGCCTTCCGCATAGGCCAATTTTCAATTTTGGCACTGAAACTCCTGAAGAATTTATATTCTTTGAAGTGTGACATTCTCCGCTCCATTTTACTCGGCGTATGACCAGGAGGCGGTGGTGAAGGAGCTTTTGGTGTAGATGACGGTGACGCCATTTTGAATGTTTGGATTTCGAAAGTTCTAGACCGTGTTCTTTTTTAACAAACCATTGGACCCTATAATTGGAGCATATATTTATCTTTTTTAAACATTTAAACACTGACTAGATTATGCACAGATTAAACAACGAGTAATATAGTAAATGTAATTCAAGATTTATATAAATATTTAATTAAATTTCAAAAGGACTCTTATTTACACTCTGTTATTCATGAAATCTAATTAACCTGCAACAAAGAAAAGAAATGTTTAGAATTGAAGTTATACATTCTGGAATGATATGATTAGAGGATTTAATATGAATAAGGATTTATTACAAAAGACCTTGGTTGGCTAAAAATGTATTTAAATATTTTATCAAACATTTTTAATGCTATTTATAATCTATTTCATATATTACCTATTTTCCTGTATTAAAAATAATACAAACATCTAAATGTAACACAGGCACCATTTTTATTTCAGTGTCATAAGTATCTTAGAAAACTGAAGCCCTATCTTCACAACCATATATAAACGAATTAAAAAAATTAAAGATCTTAGCCGGCCACAGAAAGAGGCAAATTAACTTAAAAAAATGTGTAATAGTAGTAAGTACAATATCTATCTTTCTCTTTTTTTCTTTCAATTTAAGAGTTCGCTAGGTAATCGAGTATTTGTGTAAATGTCGCGCGTATTAGTGCCATAGATTTATCTATACCTGCCGCCAAACCAGTGCTCATTATCGTGTTCCGTTCTAAAAGACATTGTGTTCCCCGTTTTTCCCTTGTTGTTCCGGGCTCCTTTGCGGAATAGACCATCTGCCTTTCTTGCCAGGCAGCTCGTAAAAGGCGAGCATAGGCTTATCATCACTAACACCGTGACATCTGACTTAGTGGTAGAGTTTCGTAGCGACTCGCCCGGATTGGTACCACCGCCTAACCTATTCCTGCCGCCATAACGTCATGACGTGTTCCGGTTCGGAGGGTAAGGTAAGGCTTAACATCCTGACCTCAGGTTTGCAACGCACCATTACCATCTTTGGTGTCTATAGGTGTCGTGAATTTCTTACCATCAGGAAATCCGTCTGCTTGTTTGCCTTCCTATAACATAAAAAAAATTATGTAGGCTTATTCAAATGGCCTAAGAATTTTTATTTAAATTGTTGTGTCACATACCAAAAGAGCAGTAAGTTTGGTTTACCATATAACATTACAGGTTTTAGAGAAATTTAGGACACAAGAACACACAACACTATTTTCGAAAAACATAATTCTCCGTCACAGTCGGATAAACACGATTAAGCAATGCAGTTGTAATAATTATACATCCCATAAATCCGTTCTCAGATAATTATCCGTTTTCGTCGTAGCTTCTTAACATTTAAAATATTTAATGTTTTTATTCAAATAAACATTTGTTCGATGACATATTTAATGACATAGTAGAGAGAAGTTTATGATAAATAACTTTTTTTAAGAAAAACACATCGGAATAAATAACACGAATTGGGCTAAGCTTATACTGGGTAAGCCAATGTTGGTGATTCTGCTGTTCAAAAACTATACCTATTTTAAATGCATGCTATCTATTTTGAATGAAGCAAAAACAAAAGAGATGGAACATTTTAGACATGTCATATTAATCCAGATATTTTAAATTGTGATATTTTCAATCAACGTTTCCCGAGTGATAGATTAAAGACAATATACATAATCTCTGATTAAACGTCTGTAGAAATGTCGTGTAGGTACAGACTAATCAAACGGAACTTAAAGTGTTTTGTCCCTTTCTATTACTTTCATTGAAAGAAGACAGCGACAACTTAAAATTAGTAATAGTGCATAATAAAATTACTATCAATGCATTGTTTTTTGCAACTAAAAGGGACAGCAGAAGGCATTCTTCGTATTTCCAGAATGTTTGTCTGTTGCGATGCGTGTCGAAAATACTGGACCGATCTGAACGAAATTTGGTTGGTATATACCTTATCGTTCGTGGAAGATTACAGGATACTGTTTACATAGTTATGAAGGAGTTCTTGTGGCAAAGAGATAAAAGTTAAAACGTAAATTAGACTGTAATTCATTTATTGTCTTTGTCCGACGCAAAATGAGTTATTATAAGTTTTTATAAGTTTTGCATGTCTGTCTATGTGTATGTGTCCGCCTGTGATATCATAGCTTTTAAATGGATGGATGGACTTTTTCGATACGATGATTATTATTTGTTTGAAACCGGACGTGGTTGAGATGATTTTGGCGGAGGTTTGTTGCAAATTTGAAATTTTAGATTTTTTTGTTTGCCGATTTTCTCATATTTTTTTCCAAGTCATGAGTTTTGTAGTTTAGAAATTAAAGACATATTAACAATAGTATAAAGCGACTAAATAACTTGAAATCTGTAATGCTGAGAAACATTTAAACATAAAGATCATCTTGCATAGGTTAATACACATTCACACTATATCCTTAGGAGTAGGAAAAAAGTACCAAGTGGCTAAAGAACGAAGTTCGGAGGGTCGGCAATTGAATACTACCTATGTATTCACATACCTATCTAACCCTAACCTAGTACCTAAGTCTATTTGAATACATAAATTGTTTTCAAGTCTATACATAATCTAATAAATAAGAGAACATCCATTATTTACAGACAAAAGTCTTCACACAAAACATGTCTGTCCCTGTCAGGAATAAAAACCGAAACTGTTTTACACTTATATACAAAGAATGTACCTATATAAAGAGTTCCACCAAGGGCCGACGGTGAAAAGTGTAAATTATTATAATAATGTTAACGTTAAAAGTTTTCTGATTCTTGTTATTTTTCTCTGTTCAAAGTCGTTCCCCATCGCTAAGGATTATGACTTCAAGGAAATCAGACCAATTATTATTATTAATTGTCTTGGGTATGATAAACATAACTGCCCTTATTTCTGAATCTGAATGTTTATATTTTTCTGACTTTGTGTGCACTAGTATCGTTAACAAACACCAGAGCTAACAACCATAAAACTTAAATTAATTGGTGTCATTGTAATTGTTCTTTCTTTATAGACATCGTAGTTGTTGTAGGTGCGTTGCTGTCCTTTGTCTAGGGTCAAAGACCAGACACCATGACACCGTCATTGTGGCGGCATGAATAGGTAAGGTGGCGAATCCCTAGCTAGGCCAGTTGCATGACACTCTATTACCAGTGGTGTTGTTGGTACTGACCCATTTGAAGTTTGCTCGCCTCTTACAAGCTGCTACTAGCAGCTGCTAGGGAGGAATGCTCCCCCGTTTACACTGGAAAGTGACATATCACATATGCTACTTTTTTACCCCCACAATAATTTTGCGTGACAGTTCGTGTATATGTGTGTGTGTGTGCGTGTGTGTGCGTGCGTGTGTGTGCGTGTAAGTGTATATGTGTATGTATGTGAGTGTGTGTGTCTAACTGTGGCATCATAGCTTTTAAATGAATGGACCAATTCGATGTAACGTTTTTTTTTTGTTTCTAGGCTGATATGATACTTTATCGAACGTAGGTTATGTCGCGGATCATTGAAAATTTTTGATTTTAATATTATTATTCAAATTTGTAATTGTATGCCGGGGAAAACATTTAGTGTTACATAAGTTGAGATTATGTTACAAAATATACCCGTATATTGTAAGCTCTGTAATCTCTTCTGTAAGAGGAAAATGACAGGCTTACAGTGAAGCGCTTTGTAATTTTCTTATAATTAAGGAACAACTAGCTTAACTGTACTGTGTCACTAAGACCGCTAAAATTAAAATTATTGAACTTACTAGTTTTTGAAATAATGTAATACTTTTTTTTATTTGATACTTTGTTGTACACAAAACAGTATTAAAATTAGTAAACATGTAGATTTATAAAAAAACGACCTCCCTAAAGAAATCGCCTTATAGTCCGGCGTCGGACTTGACGTCTTGAGGTCCCGGGTTCGATCCTCGTATCGGACAACAAAAAAATTGGAAAATGTATATTTTCCATTTTTTTATAAAAACTAACATTGCCTTAGATTGGATATATGCCCGGTTGGGGATAAGCTTACCAACTATCACATAGTGGGACTTAGTGTCTTTGGCTAGTCGTGGATGCCCTGGTTGTGCCTCTGCCCATGTTTTCGGATGTAGGGGCGTGAAGATACTTTTTTTATATTATAGGTGCGTTGCTGTCCTATGATGATAGGCCTAATGTGCAAGCTAATTTGTTTGCTATTTCGAGTAAAAAAAAATCAACAAACCAAACATCAATCAAAACAAAAATCGGTTCAGCGATTCTTATATTGTAAATGGCTTTGAGGTACAACTATTAGAGTATCAAGCGACACAAGTTCGCCGGGGCGGCTAGTTAAATATAATTTGTAAGCAGTAAAACTGTTTATGTCTATTACACAACTCTACTGGCTACCATTTTCTAAAAACTGGAACATGAAAGTGCGAAATACCTACTGTCGTCTTGGCGAAAGAAGACAGGGAATTCCTACCTGAACAAGTTGCTAAAAAGCATTTTACTACCAACGGTCTTCTAGGCTTATTGAGGTTATGATCAAGTCTTACAAGCTTGCAGGCAGAGTGGAATTTGATCTATTTTAGATAGGAGAATCGAATAACACGGTAATGTACAATCAAAACATATTTGATATTTTCCATCGTCGGTGCTTGGTAAAACTTCCAAATATTTATATTTTTAAATGAAGAACTCTTGTACTGTTTTACGTATCACTTATAATTTATTATTTTATAAAAAGTTAAGGTTTCGCTTATGGGGAGCACCATCAGGACTAGAACTTAAACTACTCTTTATCTATATATTAATACGTGATACCAAAACTTTAGACCCCTTTTTACAGATATTGCCCAGACGCAGGAGAAGTGCAGAACGCTAATATTTTTCAATAATAATGCTTATAAAGTACAATAAATCAATAAATAAAACATTACTTACACTACCATGCATTTGACACACACAAACAAATATGTTGATGATAACGATAAAAGATCACAGATGGCGCACTAAAACGTTTAGAAACAAAGTAGTTGGTCTTAAGAAATGAAGATGGCGTTCTTATCAACAAGATATTAAAATGTATTATGGTCGAATTTTGTCCATTGGGCGACCACTAGCTTCAATAATTATCTTAAATTTCTAAAAAACAATTATCTTTTAAATACAATTACATATTCTCATCACAAGTTCACATATTCACCGAGCTTCGTCAGTTTTAGAGCTACCAACGATCAAAATTTATTACTAAATTAAACTATAACTTTCAAACTTTGTAATGGATTAGCCTCACAATTTGCTTAAGTAATCCAATTAACTAGACTGTTATTATCCAATGTGTTATTATCGAAATTGCTTCCATATCCCATCCGGTAATAAGATTAATGGATCTTTAGCCAGGTCAGGATGATCTTATACCAGTAATTACTTCACCCACCCTTAACAACTGAAAATCATGAATGATGAATCCTCCCCGTGTTCGTCCGGGTTCCTTTGCAGAATAGACCATCTGCCTTCCTGCTAGGCAGCTCGTATAGGCGATCATAGGCTTAGCGTCACTAACACCGTGTCATCTGACTAGGTGGTAGAGTTTCGCAGCACTCACCCGGATTGGTACCACCGCCTTTCCTATTCCTGCCGCCTAACGTCATGACGTGTTCCGGTTTGGAGGATAAGGTAGCCGGTCAACTTACTTTTGCTCGAGGCCTAACATCCCGGCCTCAGGCAATGCACCATTACCACCTTTGATGTCTCTTGTCTGCTTGTTTGCCTTCCAATATCACAATATAAATGATCATTATGAAAACACAATACCATGTTAGTGGTTTATTTACACCAGAGGGTCACACTTCTATGGTAGATTCAAGTTTTCTTGCGTTTTATACATCAGCGAGTCTTCTGCACATTAGCAACCTATGCCTATTGAAGCGAATGTAATTCATATTCATACAATGAAATTCTACCAAATTCTGCCATTATTTGTTTTTGAAGTGAAAACTTCTTTAGCGGCGTTGTGCACTTTTTTGGGAATGGCTAAAACCTTTTAATCTCGCGTCAGAATATGTGGCTTGAGTCGTAAGACGAAAATTCGTAAGACGGCGCAGGGCGATTGCGCGAATGTTCGTGTTGTCATGTTTGTGTACGATAGCGCAATAAATAAATATTGTAATCTACCACATAAATGATAGTACTTTCATACTGATAATTAAAGCAATTCGTGAAAAATAATTTCCTCTCCATTCCAAATTATCAAAAATGCACAACGTTAATATTCAAGTTTTCACTTCAATATGTTTTAAAATGTACATTACCGTGTTATTCGATTCTCTTATCTAGAATAGATCAAATTCCACTCTGCTTGCAAGCTCGTAAGACTTGATCATAGCCTCCATAAGCCAAGAAGACCGTTGGTAGTAAAGTGCTTTTTAGCAACTTGTTCAGGTAGGGATCCACTGTCTTTATTCGCCAAGATGACAGTGTTTCGCACTTTCATGTTCCAGTTTTGTAGAATATGGTAGCCAGTAGAGTTGTGTAATAGACCTAACATCCTAGCCACAGTACAGTAACGCACAGCATTTGTGGTATCTGTATACCGCGGTTGCCTATTACTATAAGAAGAGCTGCGTGCTTGTCGTATGTGTGCTCCCTTACAAAAATATTCAAAACCATACATGTCTGGTATGGTGAAATAATATTTAAAAATAAGTATCTTCACGCTCATATTCCCGAGGAGTTAGGCAGAGGTACATCCAGGGCACCCACGAGTAGCAGAAGACACAGTCCCACAACGTGATAGGTGGCAAGCCAACCAACCGGGCACTCGTCCAATCCCGTGCAACATTTTTTTTTTAGAAAATTGGCCCGGCTTGGGAGTCGACCCCGACACCTCATGAAGTCAAGTCCAACACCTGGACCGCTAGACCACAGAGGCGATAATACGAATATGAAGTAATATTACGAAACTAAAATTTCCTCACTCTCTACAATACAATGAAACGTGTGTGTGGTCTCTATAGTATTCTTTTATCGTCAAATTTCACGAAAACCTCGCATGTTTATTGAAAGTTTCCAACGATTAAATATGACCGCCTCGTTGGTCGAGTGGCTAGCGTACACGCCTAAATAAACCGACCAACCGCAAGGGTTCGATTCTCGAGGGGGATAGGCATTTGTGTGATGAACATTTACCTAGATGTCTACATTTCCAGGTCTGGGTGTTTATTGAATTCGTCCTAGTATCTATTTAAGTATTTACATGTATTATTATCGTTGACTAACACCATAACAAAAGCATATAGTTTGCTTACTTTGGGGTTAGAATCAATTCGTGCAAGTTGTCGTGGGATGTTTATTTATTTATATTAATTATTTGAACGCAATCCAAACTCATATTATAAATGCGAGAGTGTTTGTTTGTATTATTTCATGTAGTACTGGATATGTTTTGATACAAATTTTACGTAGCTAGGGCGGATGAAAAGTGACATAGGCTAATATTTGTCCTATCTTAACGGAAAAGCGGTAAAAGAAAGAATTGTAACACACGGACATATCCGTGGGCAACATCTAGTTCACTATAAACGCATAAGAATTTGAAATGATCCATCGAAAAATGCTTTTGGCTTCCAGCGAAGTATTTATACACGTAAATATTTCATTGGCCTATTGAACTACATTCTTTGAATCGGGAATATTCATAGGAAATATTTTTGGTTGTATTTGTTACAACATTTTGAAATTATTTTATGTAACATGTATAAACTGTTAAAAAGATGTGTCTGAACATAGTTCTTTTAAAGGTATTCTAGAAAAATCGTGTGACGTATGTACCCAAATACATTGTAGATAAATGTATGTAAAATATATTTATCAGGGAGGTCAGATTCCCTTGCGTTAAAGTTTTACCCAACTTCATATTCCATTTTTATTAAATTTTACGCCGTTTAGACTTTTTATGTGACAGTACATCGAAGTTTAACTAATACCCGTCCCCTTTAGACCATAACACGACAATGGTGAGAACTAACGCTGTGGTAGCAGTTAAAATAAATCCAATCGTAGCGATTTGTAAAAAAAAAGTATCTTCACGCCCATATCCCCGAAAAGGTAGGCAGAGGCACAACCAGGGTACCCACGACTAGCCGAAGGTACTAAGTCCCACATTGTGATAGGTGGCAAGCCTATCGCCAACTGGGCACATATCAAATCCCGACCAACATTTTTTTTTATTAGAAAATTGGAAAAACCCAATTTAGTTTTTGTTGCCCGACACGGGATTCAAACTCGGGACCTCATGCAGTCAAGTCCAACAACTGAACCGCTAGACCACAGTGGCTATTTGTAGTCGTTGCAAAACCTTATTTGACTGACCGATGAAATAATCCAGTAATCTAAATTATTATATTTATGTGATGAGGTTGTCACATCCCTTCGCAACAGCCCTAAAAATAAACTGTTTGGATTACGATATTGAATTCCAAACAATTAATTTTGTGACTTTTATGTTTATTTATGAATCTCAAGGATGAAAGATATTATGAACTATCAAAACTACAGGTTAAGTTATGTTTTATCAAAATCAGGAGAGGATAAATCATTTCGTTCAAATAATCGTTTAATCAAAAAAAATTAATAACCTCTGACATAGTGTAGTGTACCTACTATTTCGATTACTTCATTTACCAACAAATAAATTCGCATCGAAATCGGTGCAGTCGTAAAGAAGTTATACCTACACAGATCATCAAATTAGTAACTCATCTCTTTTTTCTTCGAGGGCTAAAAAGGGAGTGTTTAAATATAATTGTATACGTAATTGTTACAGTTATTTCATTGTTATCAAAAAAAAATTTGGGGCTTAAGAGAAAGAGTAGAAATGCACTACCTTGTACCCAGACCTTAGGTTGGTTACTCCCTACTACTCGAATTAAGGCTATGATCGTAATTTTAGTTGATTTTAATACTTATAGACCAGAATCTACTTTTCCCGGGTTTCCTAGGTGGTAGAGTTTCGCAGCGACTCACCCGGATTGGTATCACCGCCTCACCTATTCCTGGCACCAATACGTCAGGACGTGTTTTAGTTCGAAGGGTAAGGTAGCCGGTAAACTTACTTTTGCTCGAGGCCTAACATCCCGGCATCCGGTTGGCAACGCACCGTTACCACCTTTGGTGTCTCTAGGTGGTGTTATTTTCTTACCATCAGGAAATCTGTCTGCTTGTTTGCCTTCTAATATCATAAGAAAGAAAGCCAATAAGTTGTACTGCGTAAGCATGAAACTTGATATCCTACACGTAGGCATTGCATCATTAACATCATTGGTGTCTAAAGGCGACATCGATTTATTGTCATTAGAAAACGCAACTGTGTGTTTGTTTACTTAGAAAACAAAATACTCTAACTCGAAACTCATTTAGAAATCCCCACTACTGCTATATGCGACAGCGTATACTTTTTTGTATATGTTCCGTTTTCGTTTAAAAACAGCTAAACAAATTTTAACGAATGTTAATAAAGAAATAGACCGCGACCGAGAAGAAAAATAAGTGCTACTTGTCTCTTTGTTTGTTTGTTTTTTTTGTTTTGTTTGTATTTGTTTTTGTTTATCTAAAACTATATCAGCATGTTTTTGGAAGTCTCAATAAGTTGCATACGGGAGCTAATTCAAAATTTCCACCAGCGTAATAAGAAAATGCTCAATCATAATTTCGTCAATAAATAAATAAGTATCGCAAAATATGAATTTGTTTGTTATATTTGTAACTAGCGGCCCGCCCCGGTTTCGCACGGGCATAAAATATACATATAAACGTTCCTCTTTACACACTTTATGTGTTAAAAAAACGCATAAAAATTCGTTGCGTAGTTTTAAAGATTTAAGCATACAAGAACAAGGGACAGAGAACGCGACTTTGTTTTATACTATGTAGTGAATAAAATAATATTCATATTTTAACCGACTTTCAAACTATTGCATACATGTTCGACTGCATATACTTTTAGATACGTATGACAGATTTTCTGTCTTAACTATACCTAAATATTGATTTATTTGTGTATGAACTTTCTACTGACAATATCTAATACAACAAAAAAATTGATTCAAACACTCACTCGTGGTGCAATAACCAAACGAAATATAGATTCATATAATATTAAAAGATAATCGATTGATCGCCTCTGTGGTCTAGCGGTTCAGTTATTGGACTTGACTGCATGAGGTCCCGGATTCGAATTGCGGATCGGGTAACAAAAAGAAAATTGGGTTTTTGCAATTTTCTAATAAAAAAAACGTTTCTCGGGATTGGACATGTGCCCGGTTGGGGATGGGCTTGCCACCTATCACATTGTGAGACTTTGTGTCCTCGGCTAGTCGTGAATGCCCTGGTTGTGCTTTTGCCTACCACTTCGGGGATATAGGCGTGAAGATACTCGATTTTCCATCACTTCTGAACCGATTTTAAAAAATGTTTTTTGTAGATATGATCTTGTATTTTCAAGATGGTCTAACCACAAAATCTGGTTTTGATGATAAAATCCCAGGAATATCGCTACTAGCTGTTTTATTATTTATTATTAATTGGTTTTGGCAGTTATTGCGCTTAAGTTATATGTTATTTAATGGGCAAACAGCAGCATCTCTTACAACTGCTACTACAATAAAAACTGTGGTAGTTTTACCCAAAAATAGTTACGTATAAACATTAATTATTTTTTAAAAAAATCCAATAATCATCCCACAATTAAATTCCTTAATAGGCTATCTATAATATATGTAGTGTATCTTTAGCACTGCAAACATTTTTGGTATAAGAGCTTTGAGATAATGTATTGTATTACTTTATACTCCATTAAAAATAGACTATTTTTTGTTGAATATAAAAAAACATGTACCTCACTATTATGTCTTTCAATATATACACTTCACTAACACTAAAACCACAACACTAAACGACACTAAGAAGGGAAAACCGGAAAGTTACAGCGCGATACTACTGAACCATGAAAGCTTGCGAAAATAAACGTCTGAGCTACGCGCGAGGATCTACAGGTCTGCCTGACCGCATTGGCACAAATTTCCCGCGCAATCCAAAGGGAGACGGACATGAGCTTTTCCAGTAAGTAAAAACAGGACGACACGATTTCGGGAGTTCAATGAAAATGGAAAATGAGAAAACGTCATGACGTAGCAGGTATCATTAATTATTCCTGGACGGTTAATTAGCGAATCTGACTTTGCTAAAAAGGATTAAGATTTAATGGAGATTATAATGCACAAATATTGGGAAATATATAACTTAAATTCCAACAAGCATTCTCTGTCAGTGTCGTTCATACCCAAAGCTATCAGTCAGCCTATAATACATAAATTTTAAATTATGTTATAAAAGTATTGTTATGAAATGTGTCCATGGCTTTTGATTTTGTTATATATAAAATTCTCGTGTCACAATGTTCGTTCCCATACTCTTCTTAAACGGCTTGACTGATTTTCATGAAATTTTGTGAGCATATTGAGTAGGTCTGAGAATCGGCCAACATCTATTTTTTATAACCCTAAGTGATGAGGGTGAATCTTTATCATACCCCTTAGAGATTAGGGTTACTCACCCCAATTTTTCATAGCAGAACAACATCTGCCGGGTCAGCTAGTTTTTATATAGTAAAATGTGTCAGGGAAAGCTTGTAGTTTTAGCCTTAAGGTTTAACACTCGACTCGAAAGTTGTATGAAAACCGAACGCGGGATGTGTCAAATCATATTATATTTCATGGGAATCGTCATAAAACTAGGTGATCATTTCTATGTTGTAATTTCCACGAAAAAATATTTTGCCACATCAACTTTCATTCATTTTATCAACTCGTTCATTTTGTCATTATCATTCATTCATTCATTACGTTCATTTTATAATCATTTTACTAATCCGTAAGGGACTCGACGTAAAGATATTTATGTATGTATGTTCGTAACTTTCTTTAAAAGTGAACTACTGAAACACACCTTGTAAACACATGAAACGAAAGTATTTGTAGTGATGTGCCATTTGCAATACGATAAAAGCACTTTTTATTTTCGAATAGACTTTTCGAAAACGCGAAAGTTCATTCTAAGTGGCTTTATCTATATACGTGTATGAAGTACAAAGAGGAGGAGAGGAAATACATCATCATCACATACAGTGTGGAACTTATGGCCTATTACTCATGGCTATGGACTGGAAATGATTTGTTGATGAAGATGCTGATGATGCTTATTATATCTTATGGAAAAACTAATGACTCTAAAATGGTATAATTGCTGGTAAGAAATGTACATAAATTAAAATGAATCCCCTTTTCCCTTGGTCTTTTTTATTATGTTAGTTATAATAAGAAGAGTCATAAAAAAAATATTCATAACTAGGAAAGGACAACGGTTTCGCTAGTAAATAATAACTAGGTATATATCCCTGGAAAAATTAATTAATTAAATCTACTTACTTATCGTCACGCCAAGTCTCGTAACGGGGTAGGTAGGCTATTGAGTGCCAAATGTCACGACCCTTGCAAACCTGCCTAGCTTCCTTCATATTCATTACCCTCACATACATTTATTATCGAAAGTATTTTTATTTCAGGACTTGCCCTGTGTCTAGGACGTTTTTTTCTCTTCCTTTTAAATCTATAGAAATTCATTATCCAATTGAAAATACTTAATTACTTAGACACCAAAATAAATTAAATTACTACACCCAGACCCAGGAAAAGGTACAGTACATTTAGATGTTCATCACATAAATATTTGTCCCTTCAGAAATCGAACCCGAGACTCGCAGTTGGTTGACGTTAGGCGAGTACGCTAATAACTTTACCAACGAGTCTATTAAAATTTGACCTGAGTGCGTCATAAACAAAAACGCATAACATATTTCATAATATGAATTCTTTTGATCCTTTCAGATTACCCGTAGTGTGAAATTGTCATTACTCCGAAGTACGAACAATCATTTCATAGAATCATTGACGTGTAATAATATTTTTTGTAACTGAAATATTTTAAACACTAGAAAACTATTTTGCACGTTTTCCTGTTAACGAGCTTGGTATTTCTCTGTGTTATGACGTCATCGCTGACTTTACTAAAGTATATTTCTCACTATTTTCTAAGAAACTAATTGTCAAGTAAATATAAATAAATGTTAAGTTTACAAATAATGATACCGTTTTTTTGTCGAACTGACATAATTTATACAAATTAATTTATCAAACTAAACTAGATTTAAGAAAATAATAATAATAATAAATTTATTGCCACTTTTGAATGCCACTGGATGCCTTTTTAAACGACAAAGATAAAAGGATAGGTGATAACATATTTGAATCCCATATTTTTTTATTTATAGTTTAGTTTAGTCGTTTAATTTTTTCTCTTATCTGTTTGGGTTAGCTGGTAGAGAATGCCATATAGCATTAAGTTTAACCTGTGTACAATATTGTGCATAAATTTTAATAAATAAAAAATAAATAAAATTTTTTGTAGGTTTAGTAATCGATTTTTCGGCGTTTCAGAAATACTTTTTTTGAACTTACAATAGATAGTAAACAATTAAGAGTTTCTGAATCCGGTGTGTTTGTATAGGACAACACACATAACTAGGTACAATGTTGACGAAGCTAGGAAGGCAATAAGCACTTGATACTCACTACCTAACCAGCAAAGAAAGTGGCGTGAAGTTATGAATGTAGTCATTTAGTACTTACTTTTAACATATCTTTTTATATCCCTAATTTGTCAACCTAACACTTGGCACTCGATAGTCGATACTCTCTGCCTACCTACCTTGCAGGAGGACTTGACCTGAAGAAATGTTTGTATATGTAGGATGACCTGTATGTTTCTATGTTTCTTTACATTCCGAATTTCAAGCTCTTTGTTCACTCGAGTGTCGATAAGTCGACATTCATAACGATGTTAAGACAAAACAAAAAAAGAGTGAACAAAATTGGACTACACATTAGTGATTATTTTTCCAATCTACATATATAAAAATCAATACCACTTTTCGTTATAATTTTATAACTCTAGAACGGGTTTACCTATCCAAACCAAATGTTTAAGCTTTCTTCGGACTATTTAGTTGACCATCACATTTATTGTATCAAATGAATTCATTAAATGGCGGATAATTTTGTTGATGGGTATTTTTTAGTCAAATTAAAACTTTTTCAAATGGGGATTTTGTTGTCATGGTGAAAATTTTTTTCAGTTGTTTTTTCTTTTTTGTATTGTTGTGTTATGTCATTTATGCGTTCATATACGTACCGGGCCGCTAGTAGTTTATATATTCCGTTTGGTATTCAAAGGATATTAAAACAAAATTGCAAAACTTTTTAGTTTTTGCACTTTTGTGGCTTCTAAATTAGGTATTACATTTAAATAGTTTTCTACTTTTAGCTTACCTTTAAAGTATTAGGGGTTATATCTATATCTATACTAATATTATAAAGAGGAAAGATTTGATTTTTGTTTGTTTGTTTGAAATGAGTAGGTTCCGAAACTACAAACCGATTTCAAAAATTCTTTCACCTTTATCATGCTACATTATCCCTGAGTGACATAGGCTTTGTTTCATCAAAATCAGTGCAGTAAAAGCCAAGTTACGCAGGCGAAGCTATGTGAAATTACTAGTGTTTGATGTTTCTGGAAAACAACTGTTATATTCCAATCCGGAGGGTGGGGTAGCTTCAGATATATAACTTTTCGGCTGTTGTAGCATGCGCCTATAACATTTATGGTGCCTCGATATTCATAACTCTTTTTTTATTAACTCTTACGATTAGGAGAGCCGTGTGTTCATTTGGATCTTAGGCTACGTGTTGAAATCTTATGGCTATGTCCCTGCTTCCTCCCGTCGTGATGGCAAGTGTAGACTTTATGGTGGTAAAAATCCAATCTTCTACCTAAACTCACTGAGGTGAGGCAATCAATAATCTTAAAATAAATACTGTGACTTATCTTAAAACAACCTCAAAATTCATTACTACGATATCTGTATGAGTACAAGAAATGTGCATGTCTAAGGCAAACAAGCAGGCGGATTTCCTGATGATAAGAAATTCTCGCTGCCTAAAGACACCGAAGGTGGTAACGGTGCGTTGCCAACTTGAAGCCGGGATGTTAGGTCTCAAGCAAAAGTAAGTTTACCGGCTACCTTATCCGAACCGAAACACGTCAACGGCAAGCACTAACGTTATGGCGGCAGAAACAGGTAAGGCGGTGGTACCAATCCGGCCAAGTGGCTGTGAAACTCTACTACCTAGTCAGATGTCACGAT
>NJDD01001855.1:220866-232787 GCA_002245505.1 Calephelis nemesis
CCCGTAAGGGACTTGGCGTGAAGATATGTATGTATGTATGTATGTGTTACCTATTTATTTACCTATAACATGCGTGCTCGCCAATGTCGTTTCTAGAAAACCCCTGCAACACTCAAGAACGGCTTAGCCCGTTTAGCTAAAAATTGATGCGGAGAGCTTCGAACCAGGAGACAAATAGAAGACACTTTTTATTCAGTTCTACTACAAGGAAATTGGGAAAAACAATATTTTAATATTTTCCATACAAACTGAACGGGTGGAACGATCACAGGTACAGCTAGAACACTTAAAAAACTACTTATATTACTAGACTGCATCCGCAACTTTGCTTGCAAGGGTTCAAATTATTTCTTTTTCCTTTTCAATCTTTACTTCCGGATTTTAACTTGTACCCTTGCCCTTTTTACCTAAAATACTAGTTTTCAGCAATTCTACATCTTTTTATCATTCATTTAAATGTAACTGAAATCCATGCCATGAAAATAATAATAGATATTGAATTATATTTTCAAACACTGGAAAATAAAGAAGAATATCTTTAGATTTATAAAATGTTAATACATTCATAAGTAAGTGTCAATAGAGGCACAATACAAATATAAAACAGTATGGAAACTAAATACTTACCTGCACTGCATTAAAGAAATTGGTTTGGCATAGTTTTTTTTAACTGAATTTCGATGACTACGTAGTTTACAAATTAAACCTTTAGCGCCCGTTAATCCAGATAAAATACGAATACGCTTGTAGCATTTTAAAAAGTCAAACAAATATAGCGTTCAAATTTGTATTACATACGACGGTGGCAAATAAATTGCTAATTGGCGATAACATACAGTGCTTCTCTGATAGAAAATAGATAAAAATTAAAAACATCTTTTCTCCACTTTTTGACCACCTTTTCATGTGGGCACTGAAAATCTCAGTATTAGTTGACATCGTACTAATATTATAAATGCGAAAGTATGTTTGTTACTCCTTCACGAAAAAACTGCTGAACCGATTTTCATGAAATTTAGCACACACGGGGTATAATTCGGATTAAAAACTATGATAGTTATTATCGTGAAAAATGTTAGTGTGGGACCATTAACCACGTGGGCAAAGCCGCGGCAACAGCTAGAAATAGTATATGAACACAATAGTAAAAGAGAGTGAAGTTATCGGCAAGTACGTCCTTTGCAGTGATGTGATACAAGTAAGTGTTTTGTAGTCTATACACAAGCTAGTAAATTAGTGGGCGGAGCAACATATAATTATTTCGACAGTAAGAGCTTACCCTTAAACCAAGTCCAAAGCAATAACCAACTAGCATTGTTTTAATTTAATAACAGTCACACAGCCCCGATGGAATTACACTGGGAAAGGAAAAACAAAAAAAATAATTTCCTTCTGCCACCCCTGGGATCCTTCCTACACTGCTTTATAAAGCAGGGTTGATAGGATCTGGCCCCATATCACTCGAAGCAGCTCTGAAAGGAAGTCATCGCTAAAGTCATCATCTTGATTATGAAGTCAATATTCAGACACACTGTTGATTAACTGTAAGTACACCTTGTTTATAAAAATAACAATTATTATGCAAACTATTAAAAATCTCTTATTCGACTAACAGAAGCAACTGTGTGTTCACATATAAAAGTCTTGCACATGCCAACCTCGCTTCACTAAAATCTAAAACGGTTTTGATGTAACTCTTTATTAAGGTATATGACGTCGTTCGTTTGTAGAATAATCTACGTAGTAGGTACCCTTGAATTCACTAGACTTTTCCATGTCAATAAAAAAGTTACGAGGAGTTGAAAAAAAAGTGATTGGTCGTCTTATGCTTCAATGGATGTCTCTGGCTATAAGATAGCTATAATATTCTTATCCGTAAATATAATTATGAAAAAGTGAATTATACTTTTTATTATTATCAACATTTTTAAATATTTAAGCGGGATACTCATGACATTTTTTTATGTTATTATATTATGTTTATATATTATTTTATTTTAAAACATATTTGACGATTGTAGCTATCCTGAAAGGCTAATATACATGTATATATAATATATACGTCACACGGCCAAGTATCTGGCTTAGCTCGACATACCTACATTTGTTTTGTAAGGCAAGTAATCAGACTATAATCTGGTTCTATTGCACATTGAGCAGAAAAGAAGTTATCAAACTAGTCAAAACGTTAAAGCTAGCTTTACATTTCTTTGCTAGCTAAATATATGTAAAAGATACAATGATTATACCTGTTTAGAAATCAAACCAAATCCAGTCCACTGCTTTATCCGATTGACTTACCACTTAACCTAAGAGTGGTCAATTAGACCAGTTTAAAATTTACTGACCATATGATTTTTTTTATTTTCAGGTACAAAAAATGCAGAAAAAATTTTCACTCTTTCTTTTTCTCCTCATAATAACAAATGACATAGTCTTTGGGAAACATAAAAACAAAACAAAATCGTCAAATCTTAATCACAAAAAATCGAATGAAGTCAAAAAGCCAATCAACCGCATTAAAAGATCTATTGATGATTTAGATAAATTAGTAGTGCCCAACATACAAAATGATAACGATGATACACCACGATATAATTTAGATAAAAGAAAATTCTATTCTGATCCTAAATTAGGTAATGATCCTCCTTTCTGGGGGAATAGAGGCAGACGGGAGAGTTCTGAAAGCCTTGATAACTATCAACTACCAGCAAATCTTAAACATATCGGTAATATTAGAGGATTTAAACAAATACCATTCGATACCACTCAAGGAAAATCGGAAATTGAGTACCCATTTTGGGGTAATCGTGGCAGGCGAGATTCAAGTGAAACAACAGAGAGCCGTCCCGACCTAGATGAAAAAATAATCAAGTATAGAGAACGAAAACAAGAAGATGAGGAACCATTTTGGGGGACCAGAGGAAGACGAGAAAATGAACCATTTTGGGGAAACAGAGGGAGACGACAAGATTCTGAGCCTTTTTGTTGCAACAGAGGAAGAAGAGAAATAATGGATCCATTCTGGAGTAGCCATGGAAAAAATGAAGAACTTACACACTATTTATTGAACGATGAGACAGAACCATTCTGGGGTAATCGTGGCAGAAGAAAATCAGGTCTTAAAGAGTCAATAATTGAAGCAATAAATGATGTCAAAGAAAATATCGATGATCTTATAAAAGGTCAAAGGGGTACTTCAGCATCATTCTGGTCTAATAGAAGACGGGAGAGTGGAATTAAACATTTATTTGATGGATCAACAAGAAATCGATTTTTGCAAGATCCAAACATATCAAACAAAAAGGACAATCAAAATGTAATGAGACCTATACATCCAAATACTTTGAGTGATGACCAAATGTATGCAGAAGAACCGCACTACATCATAGTAGAGCGTAGTAGTAGAGCTTCCGGTGAAATTGACCCATTTTATATTTCTAGAGGAAAGAAAGAAGAAGAAGCTAAATCAATACGAGGTCGTCGGGGAACCTTTGACGAAATAGTCAAAACTATGCGGAACGATCCTTATTACATCGCTAGAGGTAAAAAAAGTATTGATTCAGTAAGAATTGGTAATGTTTCAATATTAAAAGATGACGTTGTTAAAAGTAAACAACTTATTTGTGCAATTATGGACATGTTAGCACGACGCCAGTCAAATAAAGTAAAGCGGGAAATCGTAGATGTAAACGAAAGAGATAGACGAACCATACTAAAGAAACTAGCTTTACAACTGCAAATGGACCCTTATTTTGTAAGCAGAGGCAAGAAAAATAAAGAAAGGACGGAAAACAACGAGGAAAGTTTAAAACAGTTTGTTGATCATGTGACCGATATGTGCATTTAGATTTGAAATATTTCTTATCTGTCATTGTCAATGGTTAGGATTTTATTATAATGTCAAAGGACATTACGTGATATGCAAATATAAATACAAAAACTCAATTATATATGTAGATAAAGTTTAAAAATATACAAAGAGGCAAATTGAAATGCCGCATTTTAATAGTCTGATTTTTTTAATTTCGTTCCGATGTAAGAGTGCTTTTTTTAACCCCCTACCGCAGACGGGTGTTATAAGTTTGACATGTCTGTGTGCGTCTGCCTGAGGCATCTTAACTTGTGAATTTAGACCGATTTAAATGCGGATTTTTTGTTCAAAAGCTGACGTCGAATGATAAGGATCTATATTGTATGTAGGTTTTGAGGGTGGTTGTCGAAAATTTTTCATTTTAGAGTTTGTTTAGTGGTTTTATAATTCGTGATTGGATATTCAGCCTAAATCGTTAGTTATGACGGACAGACAATGAGTTTAATTTAGATCAGAAAGCAAACTTCTTAAAGCCGCTTGCACATTCTTGGGTTATATTTAATTATAAGTTAAACAGTCAAATCTAAACATTTAACCCTAGTTGGAAGTTAACTCAGAGTTAAATACTTAAACCAGGTATCTGCAAATGGCGTTTAATGTACAGGAAAATATAACCATCGCGTATAGACACCGAATATGGTAATAATTGCCAAACTTAGTGAAAGTCTATTTTCAAAAACTCTCAATTACCAGCTACTCTACAATCCAGAGCCTTCACAATAAGTTGGTATAGATAACGTTCGGTAAGTTACGTGTCGAAATCTTTGACATTTTTGTTCTAAAACCTGTTTCTCTTAGTTACCAATAGAGGCGCTGTTTAAAGTTTTCATGTAAATAATTTACAGAGACTTTAGACCCCCGTGTCGGTCCGAGCTCCTTCGCAGATAAGACTATCTGCCTTCCTGCCAGGCAGCTCGTAAAAGGCGAGCATAGGCTTAACATCACTAGCACCGTGACATCCTAATAGCTGATAGGGTTTTGCAGCGACTCGACCGGATTGGTACCACCGCGTTACCAATTCCTGCCGTCATAACGTCATGACGTGTTCCGGTTCGGAGGGTAAGGTAGCCGGTAAACTTATTTTTGCTCGAGGCCTAACATCCCGGTCTCAGGTTGGCAACGCACCAATACCATTTTTGGTGTCTCTAGGCGGCGTGAATTTCTTAACATCAGGAAATCCGTCTGCTTGTTTGCCTTCATTATTATAAAAAAAAGTATAGTAAACATGACAAGAAGTAAACTCATGGTAACGGCTCAGAGCCAAACACGATACTAATGAGTGTAGACGTCATGGCTGTGGAAATAGAGAAGATGTTGGTGTCAATAATGGCGAATCTTCACAGAAAACATATATATAATAATGCAAACAACTTGACTCCTCTGAATCTAGATTTTTCGTTATCCAAAACCAAACATACTGTTTGACCAACTGTCTGTAACGCTTTTAAGTGTCTCCTGATAGACAAACTTTTATTTTATTTAATGATCAGCATAGCCAATGGTGCAAATAATGACTACTCTAACTTCTTACAGTAGTCCTACTATTGAATCTCGATTTCATACAAATTAGAAATTGGAATCGGATATGTCATTTTAAGTACGCTTGCACAGTACGTACTAGCAGCTTATTATATTTAGTTCCAAAATATGTAACGATAAAACATATTTTTTTATATTAACTTAATAATATTAACCTATGTAAAAAAAGTAACTTTACTTAATAATTAGCTAGTATTGTGTGCAAGACACAAAGTACATTGAATAATAGGTCTTCAAGAGTACCTAAAGTGATATTCAAATTCGGCCACATATGGAGTACAGTTCTCAACTCTGGGATGAGGCTCAACAGTACCAGCTCCTTCCGTTTAATTGCATTCAACATAGAGCAACTCGAATTGTCAATGACCGGTCAATTACCAATTGGCTTGATTGAACTGTGCGATTCTGAAAACATTTCTTACCCCGCATAATACCTTTGTGGAATAAGTCACCGAGGGCGGTATTCCCAAACGATTATGACTTACGAATGTTAATAACGTATTTTTAAACATAGATTTCAAGCAATCTAGATAGCTGCGTATCCGCCGGCTTATCCTATACCTAATTGCCATAGTTATCCAGTCCACAGATATGTTATTGACAAGCGATAACTCAAAAATGGATCAAAATATCAATCTTGGACAGCAAGTTTTGGATTATGATTGATTATTAATATTGTCCGTTAGGGACCTTCAAGAAAAGAGAGTACTCATTCCTTAAAGGTCGGCATAGCACCTGTGATACTCCTGGTGTTGCGCATGTCCGTGGGTGGAGGTAATCACTTTCCATCAAAGGAGGCAAACTTGCTCGTTTGCCTCCTTTTCTATAATATATATATATCCGATTCCAATTTGCATGAAATCGAGGTACATATAAGTATGTAATCCTATTGTAGCGATTAAGATCGTTATTTTTTAGTTATGAGGTTGGTGTTTGATTTCAAATATAAACCCTGTTTAATTAAGACAGGACTTGAAACATCAAAACTGGAACCCGGCTGCTGAAAATCCACGTGAAACTATGGACTTACGGCATCTAATTATTGGTAAGGTATTAGATTACGAACCCATGTGGCAGACCTTACCACCCCATTTGCCTTTCGATTGCTTGCCATTCAGAATCAGAATATTAATTATATCACAAAGACCATATGAAAGGCACTTGTGACGCGTCTATATAATACTAAAATTCGTTTTCTGTTTAGTGAATACTGGGTTAACATTTGTTAAAAATTACATACAGCAACGCTAGTGTTATAGTTTACTATCTACTACTAGCTGTTTCGGCACTTTACTCCACCCGTTCAGTTTTGTATGGGAAAAAGTAAAATACTGTTTTTCCTATTTTCCTCGAAATCAAACGAGATAAAAAGTAACCTATGTCCTTTTTCTGGTTCTAAGCTTTTACCCCATAAATTTGCAACTAAATCGTATCAGCTGTTTTTGTTTTATAAATACCTTAATTAACACGACTTTCTTTCACATAGACCGTGCAAATGACAGCGTAACGAAAACTGAAACCACGGATACTGTATATGATAGACATGCATATGTTGTTGGAATTTTGTGTCGGAAATTTCATGAATTTTTCAAAAAAATTGTATTTTTTTATTCATTTCACCGTTATTTTATTACTAATTATATTATATAATACTATTAATACTATCTAAATTAAGTCGATTATTAAAAACAGCAAGCTAATGAAAAAGCGTATTAGGTCGCCACTTATAGCTCGCAACGTCCAGCTTTATGCATATACCTTGTTCGCAATACATTGCGGGCTAAAAAACTGCTAAAATTGTAAAATTTTGATATATATCTAAACTACCACAAGGAGTTTTCGTTACGGTGTCAAGTACACCCTGTACCTATATATACTAGCTGTTCCATCGAACTTGAAATCATTTTTTACTAACAGCGAAATTTAGCGAAATTGGTGATACTCCTGGTGTTCCGGATTCACCTGCTCGTTTGCCTCCTATTGTCAAAAAAAAAAACTTCGTTGCACCCGTTCTACTTTACAGGAAAAAATTTAATGTCGTTTTTACCAATTTTCATTGAATGGGATATCCGGTGTCCCTAGTTCTTAGCTACCTTCCCATCCATTTTTAGCCAAATCAGTTCAGCCGTGCTTGAGTTATAAATAATGTAACTGACACGAATTTCATTTATATATAATATACACTAGCCGACCCAGCAAACTTCGTATCGCTTGACATTAACAACTACTACATAATATTTGATGCTTCAACAGTAGCGCAGTATGCCGGATCCAATTTAAAACATTCCAATTAAAAAATCTATAAAAACTTTTTTCAGTGGACCTAATTGTGAATCTAAACCATTCTTAATCCCCTTGAACACACACACAAAAATTTATCAAAATCTCTTTAGTCGTCTAGGAGGAGTCAGTGACATACAGACGTATAATACGTCCATTTTTGACGCTTGACGGCATGTTAAATTTCTAACGGAAGTTCATGGATATCATGGGTTTCTCCAGCCCGGAACACTGCGTTGAATAAAGACAAAATAAATAAATCTCAAGTAGGTGCAACGTTTTATTTTCTGTTTTAAATACAAAGGTTATGTAGTACCTACATTGTCCAATTACACTTGTCTTACAATTACATTTTGGGGTAGGTAACATTTTGATCTTTTTTGAGCAATAAACATCGAAAAATTGGTATAAAATATTATATATAATTCGTCCAAATGATAAAAGTTTCGGTGTACTATCAAAAATTACAAAACTTGGTGATTTTGAACGTTTCAGGATTACTATATTATGACCCTTCACATCAGAAATGAAAGAAAATCTTTATTTTGCTTTTATTTAAACGTTTAACAAAAAAGTTTAACAATGATATAAATATTTGCGTAATTTTGTAATATTTATTATTTTGTATCTTCTTCTATTCTCAAATTACTTAAGAAAGATTAGATTTCAGGGAAATTAACATACTTTGTTATATTTGTTTAAAACTTCAACTTTAAAACTTATTCCTTAGTCTGAAAAACTTATCACGGAAAAGTACATAACATATTTATCTGTGAAAAAAGAGCCTCATTTTTCAAATAGTTATTGAAATGCAAGGATATAGGAAGAAGAATCTTCCAAAACTGAACTGATCGTACATAGAAAGTGACCGAGCGGTATTTCTCCGTTTTATAATCAAGTTTAAATTTCTAGTAACTTTCTTTTAATTCTATCAAATGATATGATTAGCTGATTGTATATATATTAGAATATACATAGATATATTAGAATTTACTTTTACACAATACTTTTTAAAATGTCATTTATTAAACGATTAAATAACCGCAAAATAATATTTCTATTTCAAATGATATTCCTATTCTAACATCAACTTGTTCCGAATACTCATGTCTATAATCCTAACTTTTGGATTCAATATACAACTCTTAACGACTGGGGGTAACGTTTCTAGAATACAGATTTTAAAATATCCAAATATTTCTTAACTTTATTTCGTATTACTACATGTCAAAACTATTTAAACAGTAATAATCATGGACATCTATTCTGATATGGTTAGGTACATTACATGGTACTATAACACTTTAAAATAAAACGTCATTAGGTACAAAACAGGCCGTTTTTGGTCCATAATACACCCATAATACTGCGTTAAGTTAGGTAGGCATATCCATATGACATAGATCGGGGAGGCACCGACAGTAAAGTATCTTATCGAGCAGCAGCATGAGCAAATTATCATTGAAAACAAAACCGTATGTTACATTAAAAAAGGTCGTTAGCCGACATAGAACCTAGGAAGTTTTGTATAGTAACGGAAAGTGATTTACAAAAAATGTAACAGTAGCTTAAAAAAATTGACCGCGCACCAAATGGACGTGACAATCAGTCCGAGTAATGTATCTGCAGCTTAAACTAACCTATACTGTTCCAGCAATTTTGTGCAAGCAATGGAATAAGCATGACTACAAAATCTTTAATTTTTTTAGAAATTAGTAACTCTCTCACACTGGTGCTCGAAAAAGTAATCGTACCAACGTTGCCCGCCCGTTCTATTATAAATTATATGGCAACAGACATTTAATGTCTTAATCGTTAATAATCTCAAGGAACGCTCAATAGCGAATATGATGTTATACTTTATATCTAATAAGCGAAAAACATCAACTAAAACATTATGCTAAGAGTTAATCAGTTATTTGACGTATATTAGGCCGTTTAACCAGTACGTCTAATGGATTTTGAATTAGCCAATCACGAGAGAGAATTCAAACATAGAACGGTACATGCGAATTATGAAAAATTCATTTTATGCCGTCTGTATCCTCGTTGACTCTTAATATTCGCCTTAGGCAGATCAACTTAAAACCCTGTAGGTTAAAAATAAGTTCAAACTCTCCACAATAGAAGATGGTTTGTAGAATCTTCTCGACCGGCATCTTCCGTCATAGAAGAACTTCTGAAGTCTTCGTAACCGTCGCCACCGGATATAATTAATGTTTCTTTAATATTTTGAGCATTTTCGGCTTGCTTTTGAAGTTTATCTGCATTTGCTGAACGTCGACTTAGAGTTTTCGTTTTCTGTGGTTGTGATGGTTTCGTAGGTTTTTGTGGAGCTGGATTGTCAACTATCGTCAGGAATCTGACGTGGCCAGTGTGACCATATGTGACACCTTTGAATAAAAAACCTAATATTAATATCATGGTAGAAAATTTGGTAATAATGTCTTATTTACTACAGTAAACTAACTAAACTTGAACCTAAGATGTCACGCCCATTCTGATTATAACCAAACGTTTGACATTGATGACAACAGCAGTTTTTTTTATGAATTTTTTTAAGTATTTTGCCTAATCAATAAATATAATTAATAAAATACTGAGTTAGTCCATCTACCTTTTTAAGTTTTTACTGAACACATTAAGTATTACACTTTAGGTATATGGATAGATTAAATACCAAAATCCACAAACTTTTTGTAAAATTAAATAACTTTTTTTATACATTGATCATCGTTACTAAAATCAAAATATTTGACTATATCATACTAATATTATAAAGAGAAAAACTTTGTTTGGTTGTATGAATAGGCTCAAAAACTACTGAATCGATTTTAAAAATTCTTTCACCATACGAAAGCTGCATTATCCACGAGTGACATAGGTTTTGTTTCATCCAAATCGGTATAGTAGAAACCAAGTTACGCAGGCGAAGCTGCGTGAAACTGTTAGTTTAATATAAAATTTGATTATTATTTATTTTCTTATGGTTTGTTGTTTAAGCATATTCACTGAGTTTATTAAAAGTACGAAGTCATTA
Source organism: Calephelis nemesis (assembly GCA_002245505.1). Lineage (NCBI taxonomy): Eukaryota > Metazoa > Arthropoda > Insecta > Lepidoptera > Riodinidae > Calephelis > Calephelis nemesis. Next base: position 231,600 of record NJDD01001855.1, read on the forward strand.
AAAATCTAATATTTTCAGAAATTTCTGCCTCAAATTCATACAATTTACATGTTATTTGTCCTATTTAATTATCATTTTTGTTTATATATTTTTACTAGCTGACCTGGCGAACTTCGTATCGCTTGAAATTACTAACAGTTTATATACGGGAAAAAATAAGTATTGTTTATCTTATACAATATAGTTTAAGGTGATTTTGAAGTACTTTTAAAATCAAGAAATCGATATACTAAGGTTCGTAATATGAGGGTCTTTGGTAATTTGGTGGAAGAGTTCGAGAGTATTGTGTAGTTTAGTGTAATATGACGTAGTGTAGTATAATGTTGTGTTGTGTAATGTGGTGTAGTGTAGTGTAATATAATGTAGTGTAGTGTAATATGGTGTAGTGTAGTATAATGTCGTGTAGTGTAATATGGTGTAGTGTAGTATAATGTTGTGTAGTGTAATATGGTGTAATGTAGTGTAGTGTAATATGGTGTAGTGTAGTGTAGTATAATGTCGTGTAGAGTAGTATAATGCAATGCAAATGCAATGTGGTAGTACCGGTGAGGGTGGGCACGGCGAAAGCGCCAGTGCGGGGGTGGGGCGAGGCGTGCAGCGCGGCGGTGAGCAGCACGCCCGCGGAGGTTCCCACCCACAGCGTGTCGCGGTGGACCGCCAGCGCCGTCACACGCAGGCACGCCGCCTTGTGCTGACGGATTATATCGTCGCACCCTGCACAACAAACACCGTTTACTTACGTACTACTTGAGGACCAACAATTGTTACAAAAACGATTCTAAACAAATGATAATTCGTACACAGTTTTAAGTCACATGTATCCAAAAGGGTTTGAACCTTTGTGGCTTATTCAACTGCCGCCATTTTGTGTCTTTTTCAAAATGTTATTAGAAAAATAAAATAAAAAGGTTCAACCGAGGACCACATGAAGTGAAGCCTGACACTGGACCGCTCGCGACAGAGATGGTTAATACAGAGGCGATATCATAGGATAAATTACTAATGCCAGTTTGATTTTATAAATTATTTGATTTTACGAAGTATTTAAAAATGTTTTTTTTTTCTTGACTATGTACTCGCAAGTGTCGAGCGAGACGCAGGCAAGTATGAAAAATAGTCTGGTACTGACCGTGCAGCATCTTGGTGACGTGCGGCGTGAGGTTGATGTCGGCGAGCGGCGCGGCGGGG
>NJDD01001855.1:241688-306628 GCA_002245505.1 Calephelis nemesis
CTTGATGTTACCGCATAATTTAATGGAAGACCAAAAACGTCTACGTCTAGAGTGGTGCCGAAAAATTATAGAAAAGTTTAATGGAGAGTCATTGGCTTTCTTTAATATTTTGACAAGTGACGAAACCTAGAGTTATTGTATCGAATCGGAAAGAAAAACCAGTCAATAGAATGGGTATTTGTCAAAAAAAGTTAAGAAGAGTCGGAGCACTACCAAAACATAGTTGCGTCTTTCTTCGAAAGAACTGGACATTATATAACAGTGTCTTTCAAAAATCAAAGATCACATCAGTCACTGTAGATTGATATGTAAGCCATTGCTTGACCAGTGTCTTAGAAACAGTTCGCGAAAAGGGTCCGCACATTACGCAAAGGGAACGAATGCGTATTTGAAGGCTTCAAATGTGGAACTGATGACGTAACCACCGTACAGTCTAGACTTCGCACATTGTGATTTCTTTTGACTTCCAAGAATAAAAGATAAATTTAGAGGTTTTCGATTCTCAAGCCCAGAAGCGGGGGTTTATACATTCCAAGAAGCCGTTGAAGAGATCCCTACTGAAGACAGGACCCACTGCTTTGTACAATGGTTCCAACGAATAGAAAAATATGTAAATAATGAGGGTAGATACGTTAAAAACCAATAAATTAATCATAAAAATCTTATCTATTATTATTTATCAGAATCCAGAAACTTTCAGTGTCCTCAGTACCTATATTAAATTTTTAGTTTTGTAATGTATCAATACGGGTTTCAATGTATAATAATAACTTATACAGTAACTACAACTAATCCATAGATATTACAATGTAAAAATTGTCATCAGTATACAATACAGTATATAACGGAAAGTGTAAATCTATAGAAGCCGGCTTTTAAGTAGAAACCTGCAGAGATCTCTAACTTTATTAAAATAATTAAAAAAAGATATCTACATATAAAATTATTACATAAAAAGTTTAAGGGTCATACCAGCCATCACTCGTCCGGGTACTAGAAAGCACAGAAATAGTAAAGAAAATGTATTGTTAAAAGGTAATTTGACAAGAAATGAAAACTAAACGCTGAGAGCGAGATCCGACGATTCTATCACCCGGCTAGACCTGTCATTTAATAAAAGCTAAAAGTTTTTCTACTTTTGCTTCTTTATTTATTATATTTTGTGTCGTATCTCTTGAAAACAAAATACTATTAGATTTTTTATGTGAAAGGTTAGCGAACAACCACGCGGCTCTTTCAATGGTAAGAGATAACCGTGTCTTACAGTCACAATAGATGTTATAGGTTTATAGGTATGTATATAAACCAGACACCTGACCAATCAACATAAGTTACTTAAACTCACAGTTCTGTACTCTTTCGGAAGAATGCGCTAATAAAATTTCAGCTTTTATAAAGTAAAGACGGTCTGGCTGTAGTGGATCTCGGGCTAATAAATACTATAAACATAATAATATAACAACATTTATCAAGTGGGAAAACAGTAAGAACAGGAATAGACAGAAAGTGTCATAGTAATTAACACTCAGTGATAGAAAATGAAATAATTAAATCCGGGCCTACACACCAAAGTATATGGAAATATTATTTATAAATTGACTATTTGACAGTTTTAAGAAGAGAAGTAAAATATCTTAGATATTTTAACTTGCGGATTTATGCAACATATTTAATTAATACGTGTATAAAGTTCCCAGTTGTTTAATATTTTAAATTAATTACCGACCCACCGCGTTTAATTTTTTTATTATAAAAAGTAATGCTCACAACGTAAGTATCTACTGAGCCTTGCGTTCGGAAATATGCGTATTGAAATCTATGGCACCTTTGTTCTAAAATTTAGTTCTTTTTTACCAACAGAGATACTGTTTTTAAGTTTTCATACAAATAATTTAAGGAGACGCTAGGGAGTATAGTAAATTTTACGCATAAACTCAAAGTTTACACTGAGTTCCACAATCAGCGGGGCTAAATACCTGGTATCTTTTTAGTGATGTTCATTGGGTATAGTGTACATCAAATAGCTGTCAAATGACGTGTTAATTGTATTTACTATCTCCTGTGACCGACAGAAATACAATTGTACCTAACCTGTTTATTAGAAATCTCATTATAGCAGGTTATATGGTAAAACGAATATTTTCTATTCAAAAAAACTTATTTGTTTCGGCCGAAAGAAGGCGTTATTTTGCATAAGTCCATACTTGAATCCAAATCAAATTATCTAATTGGCAATACTCGCCAAAAAAAATGCTTACGTATTAGTGCGTGAAAGAACAGGCACCAACAATACACACACTACTAAAAACATCACGTACGTTTTGCTTCGTAACCGTAGCATTATCAGAAGAATTCGACTGCACTCCACTAAGGTCTAGCAGATACTCGACTTCTTATATCAACCCCCAAATATATCCAGCTCCACCCAACACCCGTGGTGTGTGGGTATTTGGGGATTTTGGCTTCCAGTAAGTCCAATTCATTTATAGCGGACTATTTTGCCTGTTTTGTCACGCCATAATATGTATACATTTTTCTGACAGGAAATGGAAAACAGGTAGTATTTTTGCACTTTCAAAAAGTCAATTTTAAAGGTCTTAAAATAAAAGGTTTTAAAGTTTTTACTATTGAAAACTTTTAACCTAACAGTTATATCTACCTGAAGTAATACCCATCGCTTGCTTATCGACAGCAGGATTTGAATTCGACTTCATCACAGGATGGACCTGTATGTTCTGGCCTGTGTGAGGTGTGCTTAGGCTTTTACTATGATTAGGAGTCAGTGTAGTCGTTCTATTCCCTAAACTGGAAGTTATACTGCTGTGTAGTCGGAGGTTGGCTGACTCGTGACTCTTTTCAGACAAAGCATCTTGGTTCTCGCTCGTTGATGATCCGTCATCTTCTTCCTCGCTAGATGAGGAACTGAAAATGAAATTGGGTTTACACAAACGCTTGTTTTTCTTGAACTATTGCAAATCAGTAAAGTTATGAATAAAAAACGAACCTCTCGAGGCGAATATTCTTACGGCTTTCATCGTGGTCAGATATACTGATGCCAGGTTTCAAAGAACCAGTGCTGTTTAAGGAGCTTGTACTTCTGTAAGCAACATAGAATCGTACATTACAAATTAAACTTAGGTTTGATGGTGGTAGTAATGACAATATTCAGTATGATACATACATTACAAAAATTTGGTTTTTCCAGTTTTCTAATAACAAAAATGTTGCTCGGGATTGAATATGTGCCCGGTTGACGATAGGCTTGCCACCTATCACATTGTGGGACTTAGGCTAGTCTTCGGCTAGTCGTGAGTGCCCTAGTTGTGCCTCTGCCTATTTCTTCGGGGATATGGACGTGAAGATACTTTTACAATCCCGTGATTTTTTTTTTGTGTTTAATTCAAGAGCAATAGAAACTCGTCTTATGTATTCAAAAATGGCGCGTAGGCAGCAACCCAATAACGGGGCAGGGTGCGCTATGATTGACTTAGACTATTTTGCGTCTTTTTATTTCCCAGTTCACCAACGGTGTGCCAAATTACACAAAATCTACATCAATTATAGTCTACATTTTATTCTGATGCATGAGCAACATTGTTTTGAAGTTTCATCTAAAACCTTCCATCAGTAGGATTATAATTTATTAAGATTAAAGGTGGTAATCTTTTAACGATTGATTAAATGATGTTCATGCACGACCATATTTTTACATTAGCTAGCAAGCATAAACCGGTCATTCGTTAAAAAATGATCACCGTTACTCATGGGTATGGTCATGACCCTGCGAGTAGTTAATGATGCTTTGCCGATATTTAAGAATTTATATTATTACGCCACTAATATTATTTAGATCAAACAAGAGTAAAAAAATGCTTCCCATCGTTTGTAGTACGAATAAAAACGACTAAACCTCGTCGAAAAGGAACAGCAACTTTAAAATTTCTGATCTGAGCGTATCATGTGACGGTGAATGGGTGCTGGAGTAATTAATTTAACATTAATTTAAAAGTATCTTTACGGCCATATTCCCAAAGAGGCAGTCAGAGGCACAACCAAGGTACCCACGACTAGCCGAAGACACTAAGTCCCACAATGATCGCCTACCGGACACGCATCTACTCTCGAGCAACATTTTGTTTTATTAGAAAATTGAAAAAACAAAATATTTTTGTTGGACGACCCGGGAATCGAACCGGAGTCCCAACACAATCCAAGAATTCCTAAATCCTAAATAACCTAAAATCCCTGGACAAATTACACAAATTAAATCTAATCCCAAAGTAAGCAAATAATATGCTTGTGCTATGGATGTTAGTCAACGATGCTAATACATAGAAATACTTAAATAGATACCAGAATAAATTTAATAAACACCTAGAAATGCAGACATCTAAATGTTCATTACACAAATGCCTGCCCCCGTCGGGAATCGAACCCTAGCCTCGCGGTTGATCAGTGTAGTTAGGCGTGTACGCTAGCCACTCGACCAACGAGGCGGTCAATTGAAGTCAAGTCGCACACGTGGACCGCTAGACCACAGAGAAAGGTTCAAAAAGTACACTCACGGTATATCCAGTGTCTGCTGCCTGGTTAAGGCCGGGGCTGGCGGGACACAGGCCACACAAAGTATTCGGGCGTTACACACTCCATTGCATGACGTCACTTGGGGCTTCGGACTCAGGGTCAATACACACACTTGGCCGACGTAACCATCGCTATTGCATACCTAGAAATAAATAAGAAATATAATTTACACATTGGAAAAACTGCGAGGAAACTAGGAAACACAATATTTAAAGTTTCAACGTTCGACGGGATAGCTAGTAATTAATATGAATAAGCTGTTACATATTACATATTGCTGCAATATGCGAAACCTTGGAAATGTAAGCTTTATATTCAAATATATTTATGTGGGATAGAAATAAGTTTAATATTTAGTAATTACTATTGGTCGCCCATTGCTCAAAATTTTCAAAAAAAGGGGTCCAAAGTTTTGCCATCACATATTAATCTATAGATTTAAGTTATGATTTCGCTCCGTGTTGGTTCGAGTTCGTTTACAGAATAGACCGTTTTGTCTTCCTGCCAGGAAACTTGTAAAAGGCGAGTATAGGTTTACTGTCACTAGCACCGTGAAATCTGACTAGGTTTTAAAGTTTCGAAGTGACGCGCCCGGATACAAACCGCCCTACCAATTCCAGCCGCGGTGACGTCAGTACTTGCTGTTGACATGCTCCAGTTCGGAGGGTAAGGTTACTTACTTTTGCACGAAGCCTAACACTGCAGCCTTGGGGCTGCACTGCAATGGTTGGCCACGCACCATTACCATCTTTGGCGTCTACGGACTGCGTCCATTTCTGACGATCCGTTTGCTTGTTTGACTAAACTTTTCTAACTCCCTTTACTATACAAAGTAGTAAAGACTAATTTCCTTACTGTAATACAACATATCTTATATATAAAATTCCCGTGTCACTATGTTAGTTACCGTAGTCCTCCGAAACGGCTCGACCGATTCTCATGAAATTTTGTAAGCATATTGAGTAGGTCTGAGAATCGGCTAACATCTATTTTTTATAACCCTAAGTGATAAAGGTGACTCACAGCAAAAAAAATAGCAGAACAACGTCTACCGGATCAGCTAGTATGAATTTAAAATTCTCGTATCACAATATTAGTTACATTTTCATTCCCCTAAGCGATAAGGGTGACTCACCCTATTTTTTTACAAAAATCACATTAAAAAGAAAGAAAAAACATCTGCCGGCTCAGCTAGTAATATTATAAAAGGTACGCACCCACACATCAGGCGACTGTCCTTTGGGCGGTAATGTAGAGGCAGCACAAGTGAACTGAAGTCCAGCTCGAGTTTTCCTAATGGGTACCGGTGATAAGAATTCAGGAGCTGACCTCTCTGAACCGTATATACCTGAAAATTGCGTAATTTTTCTTAGTGATGCAGGGACAGATCCAGTCTTCAATTATTACTGAAGGTCAAGAGTTTCCGTAACTGGCGTGTTTGTATGAGAAGCATAATGAATGTGGAGGAAGCCAGGCAGGTCTGCCAGGATGGTAAGGTTTGGCACTCGATACTCTCTGCCTATCGCGTAAGCGGCTTGGCGTTAAGATATGTATGTGTGTAACAATTCAATTTCCCTCTCCCTCGGTTGAAGAGTAGATTTGTCAAGTACTCAAGTTTCATTCAAGGCAGACCAAAATTAAGTACATTATGACACCAGCATTATCACCCCAATGATTCCATTCTTAGATCCGCACTTGTGGAGATGTGAAGAACACATCGCCCTATTTTAATTTATATTGCTAGAGTAGTCGACTATAGGAATCAGTCTGACTAGGTGAAGACTACTTAAGACTCGCTAGATTGACCGTGTTAACTCAAAATGGAAAAATATGAATGAAATTGCTTTCAAATAACGTCATTTGTGTTTGCTATCTCTATTGTATTTCTGTTAGTCACTGGAGATAGCAAATATAAAACACGTCATTTGACAGCTATTTGATGTACAGTTTTTCATTTTGAGTTGGCAACTGAGATACGTAATCAGCACCCAGAGCTTGTCATTATAGTATTATACTTACTACGTAACTTATGTTACCTACTCAAAATTCCACAATCTCTTTTGTGATCTAAAGGTCGGCCAACTCAAAATGTTTTTTGTTTCATTTTTCTAATCCAAATCCAAGACAACAGATTATAGTTGGCAATAGATCTACTATCTATCACATTGTAGGTCGAAGCTGCTGCGTATTATGCTCTAATTGTTTGTAATGGGCTGTCTCTACTCGTTCGGGGAATACGGGTGTGATAAAGATTCCTATTATCTATACTATATACTTTTCCGGTTTTCCCTCCTAAAGACATCTTTCCAATCTGCTTGTTTGTCTAAATTTAACTAAGTACTAACTAGTAATAACTTAAGTTACTTAATATTCCACAAAAACTTACATAATTTTTGTTTGGTCTCATTTATTAATTCTTCCCAACCACTTCGTTTTTCAGTCTTCGGAAATATGACGGTTATATTTTCTGGTCCGCTTCTGGAAAATATTTTAATGTCATTATCATGATGTATCTTTAAATGTATGTGTATATTAAAAAAAGTGAAAATGTACTGTACATAGGCCTTGAACCCGAAACCTTTATCGTGCCTTAATTTAAATAAACCAGTGGTATATAATACCTTGTTGATAACAACGCCATCTTCATATCTCAAGACCAACTACTTTGTTTCCACACTGTATGGTGCGCCATCTGTGACCTTTTATCGTTATCATCAATATATTTGTTTTTGTGTGTCAAATGCATGGTAGTGTGGGTAATGATTCATTTAATTATTTAATGTACTTTATAAACATTATTATTGAAAAATATTAGCGTTCTGCACTTCTCCTACACATAAACTATAAGTGTGCTAAATTTTATGCTCCTGCTTTCCCGCAATTTTCGTAAAAAGGGGTCCAAGGTTTTGACATCACGTATTATTTATTATCCCTGGACAAATTACACTAATTGAGTCTAAGCCTAAACATACTACATACTAGTGAACCTATATGTATGTTGTGTTTGTGGTATGTATATTACTTAAACTATACTGTGGTAGTATAGTACGAAACGGACACTGGTATAAATTTAAAAAACACATCCCGATCCAGAAATACAGACATCAAGATGTTCATCACAAATGTTAACCCCAGAGAGGAATCGAACTCGAGCCTTTAGTCGGTGATCAACAGTGTAAGTGACCAATGAGGTGATCAAAGAAGTAAAAATGTCTTTCTTTTTTTAAAAAATATAAAGATTCATCTCATGTGCTTGACCCAGCAAACTTCGTATCGCTTGACATTAACAGCTACTACATATTATTTGATGCTTCGATAGTAGCGCACTCTGTCAGATCCAATGTGAAACATTCCAAAATCAACAATCACTAATTATTAAAAAAATAATTAAAAAACAATTTTCAGGAGACCAAATTGTGAATCTAGGCCATTCTCGAATTCCCTTGAACTCGCACAAAAATTTCATCAAAATCGGTCCAGTCGTCTCGAAGGAGTTCAGTGACAAACACACAAACACAATAAATATATACATTAATATAACAATTGCCATAGGACAGATGTTGGAGTCCCAGGACAAATCTAGAAGGTTTAAAAGTTACTTACGGAGTATTAACACTGATCTCCATGTAACATAACTGAGTATCACTATTCTGTCTCTCAGAGAGCTGCTTGTTGACTGCGTGTAGTCTCTCTCTCACCAGTTCTTCAAGCTGTGTATTTGGGGAATGTAACGCCGCTACGAGATCTGATATTTGTGTCAGTGTGTTCATATCCTCCGTCAAAATGCCAACTTCATGCATTATTCGCCTTAAGTTTTCGTCTTTTGCTGAAACAGTAATTTCGTAAGTCTTAATAGATGTTTATGGGTTTGTTAAACCAATCATGGTGAAATATAACATGTGGCATTCTAGACCCGGTTTTAAATAAAAATTACTTAAAACTAGACTGCTTACTCTTAAATACTATCGAAGAATAACAAGTCTTTCGATTTTCTAGAATCGGGGTGTGTCCAGACTCAAACTCAAAATCTATTTATTCACATGGATCTATACAAAGATTCATGTGACGCGTCTATATAATTTCTAAAAACTACCACCGGACTACCACTGAGAAGATCCGGCGAAAGAAACTCTGCGGGCTTTTTCTTTTTTTATATAAATAAAATTTAGAAAAGTATATTACATATAATTAATTTATAGAGATTGTATGAGAAGCATTTAATTCCAAGCATTTTTGTCTTCTAAATATTCTGAAATCTTATATATACCCTTTACCATACAACTTAGATTTAATACATTTTTAAGTTTATTTAATTTAATATGCTAGTGAAGATTCTTTCATACTTCATAGTCGGTTAGACTAGCCCCCTTTTCTCAACTGAGAATTGAGACGTTATTAAACACTTTTTTTTCGATATCATTCGAACGGTTAAGGACTGGAGCTTTCTGCCAAGGTGGAGGTTTCCTAATTTTCATAATTGGTGCATCTTCAAAGAAAGAATGAATATCACAATCCACGTAATACCTTGCGGCTTTTTGTAAAAAAAAAGGAAAAAAATTGCACAAAATCGCATAACGGAATCATCTACCGTACTAATAAACAGTAAGTCGATAAAGGAACTACCATATAAACTGTACGTAAGGAGTTTTGGCGCCATCGTGAATGAAAATGGTCGTAATTTTTCATTGTTACTGAATTTCGAGTATATATTGAGTTAAATTGGTTAATTTAGGTGGGAATTAGAATAATTTTGTTCAGTGAAAATGCACAAATGAAATAATCATGAAGAAATTAGTCTATCGTGTATTTCCTCAAAACTTAATTTGCCGTCAAAACTCACTAGGTAAGCTTGAGTAACGAAGCCACCGCTTTACTCAAGACTGACCTGACACGACTTTGTACATAGTGACTAATAATTATATAAGAATTAATAATGACTAACTTGACATTGGCAAAGTAAGTCGTGAAATACGATCGAAAGCCTTGTTTTTAAAAGAAGAAGAAGAACTGTACATAAATTTTATCATTGGGCTTTTGGAATCGATTGTGCATTTTACAGCGGTCACTAAACGAGGCGGTGGATTAATCTATTTGTAGTTACAAAAATCAATACTACATATTTAAATGGGAAAGTATGTTTGTATAGTACTTTCTCGTCTTAGCCACTGGACCGATTTCGATGAAATTTGACAGACATATAGATAAAGACCCCCGGTCAAACATCGAGACAAGATTTTTTTTAAACCAACCACCAAAGGACAAAAATGCGGGGTGAAAGTTCATGAAGTCGCGGAGAAAACAGCTAGTGATTAATAATACATACCCTTAACAATTTCTAAATCAGCTAACGAAATCCTCATAAGAAGTTTATATTTGTTTCCTTCCATTTGGCTTGCTATACTACTTTGGTATGTTCTGGAATAAAAAAAATGTTTTAGTTCCAAATAAGTACAAATAATTAAGACGAAGAGTCCGAATCAAGCTCAAAACGTGTGCAACAAAAGGCATAACCTTTTTTTAAAACACAGGCGTCGAACAGCTTAACCAACGGAGGGCAGGATAGCCACATAAGGTCTAAGACCCCGGTCACAGGATAGCGACACACCTATAACATCTATGGCTACGATTATCTATTACCATTAATGGAAATGAGTCATTGTACAAAAAACACCCTTATCTCTAGATCTTGTTCTCAGTGGCTGTCATGTCAATTGCCAGGATTCCTACAATCCTACCTAGGTTACACCACATTTAATACCCATTTCGTATGGTTTCGAAGACTCTTGACACCACCCTCGCATAATACTCCAATGATTTGATCGCGGAATGTCAAACGAGCTCTTTCTGGGTACCTACACCCATCCACATTCGCATTGTATATTTATCTTCTTTGTCAATCCGTGTTGGGTGGTAGTTCTTGCCATTGACGTGTTCCGGTTCGGAGTTAAGAGTGACCGGTAAACTTACTTTTGCTGGAAGCCTTATATCCCGACCTCAAGTTGGCAATGCACCATTACTATCTTTGGTGTCTCTAGGCGGCGTGAATTTCTTGCCATCAACAAATCCGTCTGCTTATTTGCCTTTCAATAGCATAAATAAAAAACTCCTCTTAACTGAATTAACCTAGCATGCCATTTTTTATTCTAAAAAATTATAGGTACCTAAGAAAAATTATTAATATAAACACCTAAACATTATCTGGACGAGAAGGTGTTTTAAGCAGCGAAAATCAGTACCTTTGTTTATTTTAATAATATTAAAGTTTAGTTAACATCGCAAGCGTAAGTTTCACCAAATGTCGAGGATGCAAACAATACAAAATTAATCAAATTTTACTTACGGAATGGGTTTCTTAATAGTACCAGTTCTTCGTTTAACACTGGTTATTAAAAGAGTATCATTAAATAGGAAAATTGCTCTATCCTTAATAGCTCCTTGAACGGACGGCATCGTCACCATCTCATGTCTGATGAACGTCCGTTCAGCCGCTACTAGGTTGGATAGACCTTCGATCATCTGTTCTAGTTCCCGTAAAGTCTGCTGTTGTTGTTCCAGTTCTAGACTTTCTCGCTCAGTGCAATTGATGAGTTCTAACAGTTCGTGGATTTCTTTTTGAGCTTCTAGTAATAGCTTGTGGTCTGGATGTGATTGTTCTGTAAATAAGTAAAACATTTTTACTGGGTGTAAACATACTGAAGACTTTCTAGTGATATGAAATACATGATACCTATAGATACTAAATGTCAATGGTGCGTTGCTAATTAAAAAGAAAGAAAAAGTCAAAAAAAAGTTTAAGTCTATTACAGGAGTAAGATACCCGGCAAATTCTGTCCTCCAGAAATGCAACAGTGGCAACCATTGACTTTATGCCATCAAAGATATCGTGTGGTACAATCCTACCAAATCGTAGTAAACTCTACGCTTTTGTCAGCGTTGGGATATGGCGACTCTATCGTCCAAACAAAGTAGGTAAATCAGGTTACTGGATTATTTCACTGTTAAATTTAGTCATACTGTAGTCAGGTGGTAGAATTTCTGTGCAGCAGCTTGTCCCGATTAGTACCTGAGTCACGTGCGCTAATTTCTGCTAGACCCTCGTGGAGTGCAGTCAAATTCTCCAGATCATGCAGCAAAACGTACGTTGAATTTTTAGTGTGTATTGTTGGTGCTAATAAAACAGTTTAGTGGTGTGTGTTATGTGGAACTGGAGATATTTGGGGGTCTTTGGATTCCGGTAAGTCCAATTCTTTTATGGTACCCTATTTTTCCTGTTTTGTCACGCCATAATTCGCTATCGCCGTTATCTTACCTATTCCTGCAGCAACAGCATCAACTAACATAGCATAAAATCTCGTCCAAACTTAGCGACATCCCAGTAACATTTCGTTTCTTACCATCAGGGGATCTGCTTGATTTTTCATTATCTTATAACAAAAAAGTGTGTGTGTTGCAGCTACGACGCACGATTGGAGTTTACTCCTTACGAAATGTTTCTTGCAGCACATATATCTACTACAGCAGATTTAGTTGTGTTAATTCTTCTTAAATTAGTATCATCGCAGACATTAGAAGTATGAGCCAAATAGTCAGTATTTTCATAGATAGCGACTCCTCCTGCACGGAGACTACGAAGTATCGCGCAGGAGGAGACCCCGAGAATGAGATACGCTGTATAATGTATTTCATCTTATTCTTTTACACGTTCAATTCTACAGATATATATGTTTGTCTCTTTCCACGTAACGCCTCAACTTTTCGTGTTACACTTGATTTTACTCCTCATAAAATTTCCGTACCGTGCCTTATAACTCAAATCGTTTCTTAAGGAGTAAACTCCAAAAAATCCGCTTGGTCACAGTGTTAGTACCGAATGAACTGACGCTGGCCTCTAACGAACTGATTGGTTGAAAAGCAGTTTGCATTCTTCTAAGAAGCCCGAACCTCTTGGTGTATACAAAATTTAATAGGCGACAAAACGATATTTCCAAAAATTTTGTTACCTAAGTCTTAAGTGACTTACGGCTGCATTCAGAGAACAATATTTTATTAATCAGTCATTAAGTTGTCACTTTCTTAACAAAATTGCGACTTAGTGATAGATTAAATGTTGATTGACGTCTCTGAATGCGACCGCTAATCAAGGAATTTCACCAAGTATTGATGGTCGAAAATATAGAACGTACCTGTATGTTTGATCAACCTTTGTATTAAAAGTTTGTAACTAGGGAACTTTTGTACTGGTTTGATAAGTAAGTTGTCCAAAGATAGCTTTCCTTTGTGGTCCCTGGCCATAGCGTCCAGGAACTTGGCGAAGGTTGGCCGAGATGACGCTGCATTCTTGATTGTGGCTTTCGCCTTCTTGAGGTTTGTGATGAAAGACATGTAGGTATCCCTTACGGTGGGTTTTGTGAACTGGAATGTTTAACAAATAATTAAACATATTATTCATATACATAATATTTAAAATTAAAGTAAATATGATTTCAGCGCTTTAAACTAATTGCAAGAGATCGACTTCAATTTACACAAAAAATGAGTTCTTCGATTTCCATGGGTTTCCAATATCAGATTTAGACTTGATACCAATGAAACCCCCAAGGAATTACGCTCTTTAAAAAACAAAAAAAAATTTGAATTGTTGCAGAAATTTAGGAGAATTAATCGAACAAACATAAAATATACATAGAAATGGAACATATAACCTCCTCCTCTTTTAGGAAAAAAGGAAGTAAAAAGATAAAGACGATTTTAATTGAACTAGCTCTGCTGTTTGCAAAGTCTCGCCCTAATTTATACGTTATTCAGTATACAATACATTATCCAAACTGTTGCCCGCGTCGTTGCTCGCGAGGTTCATGGGCCCACAGGATATTTTTTTCGGGACAAAAACTATCCTATGTTGTAACTTCTTTACCAAGTTACCCCTCCATGTGTGAGCCAAATGTCATGAAATTAGGTGTCATGAAGTTAGGTTTTTGCGTAAAGAAGTAACAAACAAACATTCAATCTTTCGCATTTATAATAATAGTAGTATTTCGCCACAACTAAAGATGTAGTAATCCTGGGATTTGAGAAATCTCACATCTAGTGATGTTATGTTGTGATTCCAGAATCGAAAGTTGATACATAAAAAAATATCGATAAAATTAACTGGAAAGCAACTTTTTATTAATACTATAGCAATGTGTTATGACTAATTTATTTCTGCCAGCTAGGGTAGTCTCTGGACCGGAGAACGACTTTGTCAAACATTGTCATTATAGTGGCAACATAGGTTAGACGGTGAAAATTTTCTGCCGAGATGAGGTAAGCATCATTTAATTTGTCACTAATATCGTGACTGTGGCTAGATGGTAGAGTACTGCGTCGCCTTTTTTTTAACGATATTGGAAGGCAAACAAGCAGACGGATTTCCTGATGTTAAGAAATTCACGCCGCCTAGAGACACCAACGGTGGTAATGGTGCGTTGCCAACCTGGGGCCGGGATGTTAGGCCTCGAGCAAAAGTAAGTTTACCGGCTACCTTACCCTCCGAACCGGAAGACGTCATGACGTTATGGCGGCAGGAATAGGTAAGGCGGTGGTATCAATCCGGGCGAGTCGCTGCTAAACTCTACCACCTAGTCAGAATTCACGGTGTTAGTGACGGTGAGCCTTTGATCGCCTTTTACGAGCTGCCTGGCAAGGAAGGCAGATGGTCTATTCTACAAAGGAGCCCGGACTAACACGGGGGAAAACCCGTATTATGACTAATTCTTTCTGCCGGCTACCCTAGTCTCTGGACCGGAGAACGACTTTGTCAAACATTTTCATTATAGTGGCAACATAGATTAGACGGTGAATCTGTACCCGTGAAAGTTGCTTTAAGATACTCTTCCACCAGTAGGCGTTGCGAATGAATGAAAATTTTCTGCCGAGATGAGGTGAGCATCATTTAATTTGTCACTAATGTCGTGATACGCAGTACTCTACCATCTAGCCACTAGATGGTAGAGTACTGCATCGCCTCAAGCAATATCTTCCACAATTCCAAACACAGAAGAGTAACGCACCTATCACAACTATAATGTCAATAGGCAACGGTTTTCTGTTTACATCTGGCGAGCTATGTCACGTGTACATTCTCATCCCATAGTTAAATTCAAAACTGGTGACTATCAACAAGATCACTGGTGGTAAAATGCTGTGCAGGAACTTGTCCGGGTTATCCCCCGTCTTATCTATTCCTGCCGCCATAATGACAATGTCGTATTCCGGTCTGGAGGGTAAGGTAGCAAGTACACTTGAACAATTAGTCTAACACCCTGGCCACATGACAGGAATACACCTACAACTACGGTGTTAATAGACTGAGGTTATATCTTACCAACAGGGGAACCACGCTTGTCACACAAATAAACACCGAAACATAAAAAGTGATAAATAATATAAACGCACAAAACGTGGGTTTATCGGTAAGTAGTACGTTTATTTAATATATTTTATATCCTATCATTTCCTATTATACGAGTATGATAGACTAGTTAAACTTCGTTCCACTTCACAGCTAACAGTTTATTAAAAAAAATTAAGTGTTGTATTGAACTATTTTACTAAATCTTATTTTAAACTAGCTATCTCGGAGAACCCATTCAGTATGGGAAATAACAAAGTACTATTTTTCCCATTTTCCCTGCAACTTTCCCGGTTTTTTCTTCATAAGAACCGTTTCCTATGGATATGGATTTAACAACTACTTCAACGCCTGCATCAAGATCCGTCTCCCGGTAGACCAAACTTAGGCTTGTTGTTTGGAGGGGTGGCGAATTTATGCTGACTGCATCAGGTCTAATGTAATTTTTAGAGAAACTCTGCTGAGGTAAACACAATATTTGTGTGCAAGGATTACACGGGAAATTTATAACTTATGCCCAAGAGTTTCCCTCAGGAAAAAGTTAAAAAAATATAAGAATACTCTAATAGCACTTCTTTTATAAAGGAATAACACCAAAAAAAAAATAAAGACATGATTATAAATACGAGTGGATATATTGAGTGATTCTTTCCTCGAGAGGTTAACGTACACGTTGTACATAACCGACCAACCGCGAAGCTCGGGTTCGACTCCCGACGGGAGACATTTGTACAAGTATGATGAATGTCTACATTTCTGAATTTACCAAAGTATTCTATTATTTATATTTGTATTTCTGTTTCTTGTGCCCGATTTCACCAAGAGCTGCTATACTTTAGGGGACCTTTTAACCTAATTTAGGGGACTGTTTCATATTGAATCAGTCCCATTAATAATGTTTACAGGTACTTTACGTCCGATTTCACCAGATTGACTAACACCCATGAAACAAGTATGAAATTTACTTACTTCGGGGTCAGTCAATTTGAGTAATTAAAAAAAAATACAAAAAAAGCATAACGTCAAATGCATATGATATATGCATGTCACGTTATGCTTTGTTTTATAAACGTAGATAGTTAAAATTTACTTAAGTACAGAAAAAGGGCTAAAATTAAAATATCTTTCAAACTTACTACGTCCAAAAACACGTCTCCGACTTTCTGTTGAAGGTCCCATTGTTCCAGCCTTCGTCGAAGTTGTTCTAAGAACACTTGGTGAACGTTTAGTATTGCTGGCACCTGGTAGAAGATCTCATCCACCATAAACGCGTCCAGTAGACCGGTATTCTCTGGACTTTTTAGAGGTTGGAGATATTTCTGAAAGATAGAAAAATCCACGTTAATAAAATTTGACTCCATCAAAAACTTGTGAGTATAAAGTAAATGAGGATTAGATAATGATTACTAATTACTTTTAATGCGCGATCAAATAAATTAGAAGGGCGGTTACTGAGTTTCCTTCCTTTCATCATAGAGCGTTGCAGTTTTATAAGGGGCTCACTGAATATCAACACATTCTGTCTGCAGCATCACATTTTTTTATATTGGAAGGCAAACAAGCAGACGGATTTCCTGATGGTAAGAAATTAACGCTGCCTAGAGACACCGAAGGTGGTAATGGTTCATTGCCAACCAAAGACCGGGGTGTTAGGCCTCGAGCAAAAGTAAGTTTACCGTATAACTTATTCTCCGAACCGGAACACGCCAACGGCAAGCTCTGTCGTTAAGGCGGCAGGAATACGTAAATAAAGGCGGTGGTACCAACACGGGCCAGTCGCTGCGAAACTCTATCACCTAGTCATATCACGGTGCTAGTGACAGTAAAACTATGCTCCCCTTTTACGTTCTATATGGCTGGCAGACAGATGCTCTATTCTGCAAGGAGCCCGAACCACAGGTGATGATGTGGTGATATGGTGAACGGATTCTTTTTAAATGACCTCGGGAACAAGAGGAGGTCAAAACATTCGACTTCCATTTTTTATGTATGTTATTTGTTTTTTTCCTTATATCCATCGCCTGCTTAAATCATTTCCCCTTTCTTTCGGCGTTGCAATAGTTGGTTAAAAAGAGCACAAAACACGTATTTTCAATTTTGTAATAAAACAACAACGTTGCCCGGGATTTTATTGGCGCCTGGTTATAGATAGGCTTGCTTTCTAGCACGTTATAGAACATAATAAGTATATTTGCCTAGTCGTAGGTACTCGGTTGTGCCTCTACCTACCACTTCAGGGATATGAGCGTAAAGATACTTAGAACTCTCTCTAGTTTTCGTTAAAATTTAAATTATTTACATATTTTAATTCTATGTCAATGCGTCGGCAAAATATTCCTACATGCCACTCATACAAGTGTAAATAAACGGTTTGCCTTAAAAGCGTTTTAAGCACTTTCATTTCATACGAGTACAAGGAAAACAATAGATTTAGAATCAGAAAAAACTTGATTCACGTAAACCATACAAGTGGTAATTGAGCGCGTCGACATTTTTATAAACTACCACCGGATCGGACCCCGGTTATACACATTGAGAAGATCCGGCAAAAGAACCTCAGCGGGCTTGTTAATTTAATTTAATCTTAAATTAAAAGTATAACAAATTTACAAATTGTAGTGCGAGATTAAAACCTCTATTCCCTAGCATGTTCGTCTTCCAAATACTCTGTGATTTCATAATAGCATTCTTACATAATTTTGTTTTTATATATTTTTTAAACTTATTTATTACCTACTCTAATAACAAGGGCTGCTTATTGACCCGAAAATTGAGCCTTTTTACAACAAAAGTTGACTTTTTGTAAGTACAGATGTAAAGAAGTAACTTGTTTTTTTTTGTGAATTTCCGATCTATTGTAAGTTAAATTATCAAATGTTTTTGTAAACTTAAATGCTGATTTGTCTCTTCTTTGAAAAAAAAATTCTTTGTATAAAAGATTTGTATTTTTCTGGTATACAAAAATCTATTGTTAACGTAGGGCATATACATATGTATTTAAAAGTTTATTTTATTTTTGTGTGGTACAGAAATATATGCCTATGTTTTATAAACCGTTAAAAAAATAAAAAAAAGTGCACTACGAGTGTACTGCAAAGTCTGCCATATTCTTAAAATCATTTGACACTTACGTACTCTCTGAGTATGCTCTTAGTACATTACATAAGTCAAGAGTCTGTTATTCGACAAATGTCGAGAGTCTGTTATTTGACAAATGTCGACAAAATCAGTCGTTTAGTAGACATTTTCTATAAAAAATGTGATTTCATGATATATTTAATATTATTAGACGAGTGCGCCCGTCAGAAAACTAAAATGTCGATTTATAATAAAAGATAATTATTGTTACAAACTTAATTCTCAGAATGCAAATTTATTAAAAATAATAAATATAACAAACATATTACACCACACCCTTCTGCTTTTTCTGGCCTCGAGCAATCTGCCTGGCAGCAAGGCAGATGATATATTTCTACACAGGAGACCCCGACCAACAACTAACAAGGTAGACAAGAAGTTAACTTCATGCAATTAACATCAAAGTTACTTACTAAAAAACCCTTTTCTTGTTATATGTTAGAGGTACAACCAGGGCGCCGACGACTAACCAAAGACACTAAGTCCCACAAAGTGATATGTGGCACAAGCCTATCGCCAACCAGGCATGTCCAATCCCCAGCAACATTATTTTTGTTAGAAAATTGTCAATAACCATTTTCTAATTTTTTTTTTGTTTCCCAACAAGGGGATCGAACCAAGGACCTCAAGATGTCAAGTCCGACGTCGGACCGCGAGACCACAGAGGCGAAGTTACTTACTAGCTAATCATAAGATACACTCACTAACAATAATAATAATAAGTTTTTATAATATACACAAATAACCCTTCAGGTATTAAACTACATAAGTAAGACAAGTCAGCTGAGTTTCTTTCCCCAGATCTTTTCAGTGAGTGGCCGCGCTCCGATCCAGTGGTTGTTTTTTGAATTTATACTAGCTGCCCGCCATCGCTTCGCTTCGATTCGGTAAGCGGTTTTTGAAGTTATACTACTTTTGGTGCGTTAGGAAAAAATGATGAGGGTAAATTTTTACGATGCGCGCGCACAGCGTCACGAAAAACCGACATGATGAAGTTAGCTATAGATAACATTTTAGTTTTTTTAAAAAAGGGTACCAACAAAGTTAAAATAAGGACATCTTCGTATGTTTGCGTGAGAACTGACAACTGTATTCACAATATTTCTTTATTTCTATGGTTAGTGTCATTTTGTCTACAAATGTAAAATAAGGCAAAAGATAAAAATTTTAAAAAGATTTTTATCTTATTACGCCGAAGAAGTATAACTTCTAACGCGTGTACATAAGTCACACTCATTTTTTTAGATCTATCAAAGAGTAAAAATCCCACCATACATAATTTTGTTAAAACTCAAAAGGTTTTGGCAGCGTTTTCGAGGAAAGCTCCCGATCGGCTTATTTTTTGCCGACATATTAAACTAATATCGTTGTAATATCGTTAGTTTGTACAAAACATAAACTTACTATACACTAAAATCTTCCTCAAGAATTGTTCTATCTATTGTTGAAAACCGAATGAAAATCCGTTCAGTACTTTTCGAGTAAATCGCAAACAGACAGACGCGGCGGGGTACTTTGTTTTATAATATATATTGATATTGATATACGAGTTACAAGAAACTTTGTAAGGGCAATTTGGAATAAATATAATCTTATTCCTACTAAAATATATGTGAAAACAGCATTTGAAGCACTTTCGCCTCAGACGAACATCCAAGAGGAAAACAAAGCACCGCTGAAAGCGATGGATGGTCACAATAAATAGTCCCCGACCTAGTGAGTGAAACGGTGGAGTGGAAAATTTGAACGGTAAAGCGGTTAGGGAGTTCAGATTGAATTAAGTCAACTTGTTAGATTTAGGGTTGAGAAAAATATTTTAGTTGATTGTTTTATAAAGGCATTAGAATAAAAAGATTTATTAAGAGATTTATATGACATGTTTCTATATATTTTTTATGAAAGTCAAGTTTGTTGTTAACAAATGTGTTGGTCTGGGTTCCTTTGCCGAATAGATCACTACCTTTGGTGTCTCTAGGTGGCGTGAATTTTTTACCATCAGGAAATCCGACTGCTTGTTTGCCATCAAATATCATAAAAAAACGATAATCAGACATCGAATCTGTAGCCTTCACCTCTTGGTGACAAAGGTTACTTCTTCAAGCCCCGTTTAAGATGTTTTTTTTCTTTTCTAAAACTTGTAAAAAAATAATCGTCGCATCCATAAACCATTATTAGCATTTCCCACAAAGTAAGCGAAATAGGATAGAAAATTTAAGTGTCAAATTGGTTAGGAATTTCGGGTTAAAAAGTTTAGCTTTTTCAATGTATGGTTGTGGAAAATGTTTTTGATAACTTCCGAAATGAAAGCTCGCTCGCATTTTTTGGTACTGGAATTAAGGGTAAGATAATTCTTCTTACACAAGAGACTAAAGTTGGCAACGCACTATTAAAATAATTTGTATCTAAGGGCGAAATGTAGTTCTTATCTCAATCTTCATTTATATTCAAATCAGCGTTTGCGTGCCAATCTCATTAATAAAGAGTTTATAAAAGTGACAACCCTAAATATTCAATGAATGTGTAAATATAATGAATTTGTCACTCGACAGTTAATTAAGATCAGATAAACGCACAGACATGGTAATAATTATAACTTTATGAAGCTCTTATAACTCACAGGATGACATATGGATTATGCAAATTAAGGGAATGCTCGAGAAGATTCTAATATGTAATTATAACATTTAACACTAAAGACATAAGGACGCAAATTGCATGTAATTATACAGGTAATGCACATTTTAATTATTACCTGGAGGAAATTAAGGATATTTATTTACCTGTTTTGGTTTAATAATTTAGTTTTAAGACCCGGAAATCTCTGATATATTTTACGACTTTACGACTACAACTCCTGGTCTATATTTCTACTGTTGAGTATTCCTTTATTTATTTAGGTACTAAATGTTACCTGCGACTATTTCCGCGTATTCAAGTTTTTTGAATGATATTGGAAACAAATAACCAGACATACTTTCTTACGCTGCCTAGAGACACCAAAGATGGTAATAGTGTGTTGCCAACCTGATGCCGAGATGGTAAGCCTCGAATAAAAGTAAGTTAACCAGCTAATACCTATCCTCCGAACTGAAACGTGTCAACGGCGGCGGCAGGAATCGGCAGTGGTACCAATCTGAGCGAGTCCCTGCGAAACTCTACCACCTAGTCAGATGTCACGTTGTTAGTTACGGTAAGCCTATGCTCGTCTTTTACGAGCTGGTAGGAAGGCAAATGGTATATTCTATAAAGGAGTTCAGACCAACACGGAGGAATATACACACGTTACAAGTTATTTAAATCCCTTCCAGCAACATGTTTAGATACTAAAATAAACAAAAAAAAATCCAAAACGTCCCTCTATCGCAATGTTAGAGAATGACTTACATATACACTTTTGCAAGTACACTATATAAATTTTAATATATGTAGGTAAGCACAAAGTATCAAGGTCCAGGTATTACGATCCTTGCAGACCTGTCTGACTTCCATCACATTCATATTTCTTTTTGTTATACAAACACGCGTATTTCGCAATTAACAATAAGTATTTTCAACACTATAGTAGTAGTAGTTTCCCCCGTGTTGGTCCGGGCTCCTTTGTAGAATAGACCATCTTCCTTCCTGTGCCAGGCAGCTCGTAAAAGGCGAGCATAGGCTTTGCGTCACTAACACCGTGACATCTGACTAGGTGGTAGAGTGGTATTCTTGTCGCCATAACTTCATGACGTGTTCCGGTTCGGAGGGTAAGGTAGCCGGTAAACTTACTTTTGCTCGAGGCCTAACATCCCGGCCTCTGGTTGGCGACGCACCATTACCACCTTTGGTGTCTCTAGGCGGCGGGAATTTCTTACCATCAGGAAATCCGTCTACTTGTTTGCCTTCCAATGTCATAAAAAAAAAGAAGTCGAAGAGGTAAGAAAAGTAAATTAACGAATCTACGATTATTACCCTTCTACAGATTTGTTATATGTATAGATTTTAATAGTGGTCCTTATCTTTGTCGAAAGTTTAATCTATTGTAGTAATTTATCAAAACTGCTTGAGCCGTTTTGACGTGTCAACAGAATATACATACTTTTGTATTAAAATATGTGTAGGGATACTCTGAATTGGATGGTTTTACATACAACTTTACGTCGTTTACGCTACCCTTAATAATTTAGGGTGACCCGACCCTATTACCGTCCCAACTGGTTTATCCGTCCGCCTATTAGGATTGACGACCTGGCAACCCTACAGTTATTGCGGCCTTTCGACACTGAAAAAATCGATGCTGCGAAAGTCAAATGAATCTACTCTTTCTTTTTTAAATTATATTGTGTTTCCTTTTTAGGAGATAATGGCAAACAAGCAGACGGATTTCCTGATGGTAAGAAATTCACACCACCTAGAGAGACCAAAGGTAATGGTGCGTTGCCAACCTGAAGTCGGGATATTAGGCCTCGAGCAAAAGTAGGTTTACCAGCTACCTTACCCTCCAAATAGTAACACAACGGCAAGCACTGATGTTATGGCAGCTAAAATAGGTAAGGCAGTGGTGCCAATCCGGGCGAGTCGCTGCGAAACTCTACCACCCAGTCAGATGTCACGGTGTTAGTGACGGTAAGCCTATGTTCGCCTTTTATGAGCTGCCGGGCAGGAAGGCAGATGGTCTATAACACGGCGTAAACGGGGGTTTTCAGAACTAAGTTTATAATGTCACATGCGGTTTTTGCTTGCTTTTAAGTCATTACTCGAGGATAAACTGGCGACTAGGATAGAAATAGTCCAAGGTTTATGAAGAGCCAGACCTATAAATTTTATAAAAGCTAAGTTTCTCAGCCCATGTATATAAGTTTCAAATACCTAAAAACAACACACCTTTACAAAACTACATTTTTGAGTAATAGTAGGAAGTTTATATACATATATAAAAAAAATTATCCCATATCCAGAGGTAGGCAGAGGCACAACCAGGGCACCCACGACTAGCCGTCGTCGTTCGCCGTTGGAAAAACTATATACATATCGTTTACAAATAGCTAGTTATATTATTAATGCGAAAGTCTGTCTGTTGCTATTTCACGGCTAAGCAGTTGAACTGATTTTGATGAATTTTGAAATGCATATTCTATTCTATATATTAAAATTACGTTTGTTTTATGGGAGCTCCCCTTTTAATATTTACTTTATTGATATTTAATTATTTATTTTGAAAGGTCATACACAAGTAATTATTCTGTGAACATTTTAAGCATCTACCTGTACAAGTTTTTAATATTCAGCAAAAAAAATACACTTTTATTGTATGGACCCTTATTATTATTTTTTTAATTTTTAGTATTTGTTGTTATAGCGGCAACGGAAATACGTCATTTGTTAAAATTTCAGCTTTCTAGCTATCACGGTTTATGACATACAGCCTGGAGACAGACAGACAGCGGAGGCTTAGTAATAGGGTCCGTTTTTATCCTTTAGGTACGGAACCGTAATAAATGTACATCGGATTTATAACCTTCTTTTGGAAACCGGTTAAATGGTCATTTTTTGAAGTCTGTTAAAAAAATAGGTAGGTAGCTGTATAACCGCGGGGTTAAGAAAGATGAAGGTTATCGTTTTATGTCTTACCTTAACTAAAATCTCCAAAGCCTCCACGTATGATTTTTCAGTCTCGTATAGTTCAACTACAACATGAGTCCTCGTGTCCTGCAACAATAAAAAGGTGTTTTAAACAGTGCTAACAAGAACGGCTAGTTCAAAACTTATCTACTAATAAAAAATCTCGCATAATAATTTGTGAAAAATCATCCCATGAATCCTGTATTAAAATATTTTAAAACAAAGGTCTATCGCCTCTGTGGTCAGGCAACTAAACACAAAACTAGAAAATGCATATTTTCAATTTTTCAACTTATGCATCCTCGACGATTCAATATAGTAATAACACTCAAAAACCAGTAGCCCGATTGTGATGAAATTGATATGGACATTGGGACCACCTCGGAATTACGAGCCACTTTTTGGAAAATAACCGTCAAAATCAATTCTTTATTCGGTGATAAATCGCGTAATAATAATTTGCGTACTTCCTCCTTTTTGAAATCAAATAAAAATGTAAAACACGCAAGATTCATACTTTCATACTAATATTAAAAATGCAAAAGTCTTTCTTTTGTCTTTTTAAGGCTAAACCGCTAAACCGATTTTCATGAAATTTGATATACATTTAACTAAATATCCGAGTTCAAACCCAGGTTTTTTTTTCAAAATTCGAACCTCGCAAACGTATATATATGACTAACATAGAAGATAAAAAAGTTTGTTTAAAATCTAGTAAGAACGGCTAGTTCAAAACTCATCTAATAACAAAAAATCTTGCAATGTAATTTGGAAAAAGTAAGGAACTTGGCGTAAAGATATGTATGTGTGTATATATATGTATGTAGAATCGTATATATTCTACACGGACTCAATCGCAGAGTAATTCCTAGTTTAACGTATAATTAATACTATTTGTTGCCAGCGACTACGCGTATCAATACCACTAAATTCTCCCGGAACCTATTAAGATCACTCTTATCTTCATATACCAAAAAAATGACATCGTCCTGTTTCTACGTGAAACAAAGGCAGACAAACACACTTTCGTATTTTATAAATACACTAAGCCGCACGAGAAATCACTTAGAAACAATGATTAACTAAGTATTGATCGCCCAGACGAGGTCGGCAGTCTGTTCATAGATAACACCCGATTCTTAAATCACGATGTAATGGTACTTTCCAACAGCAACCGGTATATTATACTAGTAATATTATAAATGCGAAAGTTTGTATGTTTGTTTGTTAGCCATTCGCAAAAACCGCTGAACTAAGTTTCATAAAATTTGGCACGCACATAGAGGATAACTTAAAGGAACCATTAACAACACGAGCAACGCCTCGGGCAACAGCTAGTACTAATATAAATGCGAAAGTCGACGTCTATTGGCCAATAATATTAACCTATCTACACATAAAGATAAGCGATCTAGAGCTTAGTTCCTAAGACTTTTTTAATCATTGAAAAATTACAACGGTTCCCTTGCAACCGATCTAAAAGAGCATTATCCCTTATTTTAGACAGTATATCAGTTTGTTAAGTATAAGTTTTCATTTGAATTTGTTAGGTTAGGAAGTGCGGAACGCAAATATTTTTCAATAATAATGCTTATAAAGTACATTAAATCATTAAATAAAACATTACCCACACTATCATGCGTTTGACACACACAAGTTACAAATATATTGATGATAACAATCACAGATGGCGCACTAAAAAGTTTGGAAACAAAGTAGTTGGTCTTGAGAAATGAAGATAGCGTCCTTATCAACAAGATATTTAAATTTATTATGGCCGAATTTCGACCAACGGGTGACCGTCAGTATGGTTTAATTACTTTGATTATTTTTTTATGAATTGTGTTTTCTGGAAATTATATTTGAGTACGACCTATGATATAAATTTTTTTTGCAAACACTCATTGATTTCGTGTCACTTAACAACGCCATCTGCTGGAACAACTTATTTAGTCGCAAAAAAACAGTATTATTATTCGCCAATAGATGTCAAGAACAGTCATATCTTTCAGTTTAAACACGAATAAAATGACATTTTATAAAAATGATTCCTAACTAGATCGATTTATCGCCCCCGAAACCTACATACTAAATTTCATGAAAATCGTTGGAGCCGATTCCGAGATTCCAATTACATATTTATAATACAAGAATTGCTCATTTAAAGGTGTAAGATAAATCGAAAGATATCGTCGTTTTTCTGATTTTCGCCATTTTCCGTCAAACGTGAGGTTTAGAGGGGCAAGGAAATTTCTGCTTGTAACTGGTTGACTGGATATGGCTTTATTCAGTTGTTTCAACTATTAAAATGCCTGATAACAAATTCATACGTGCGATCGTAAATTAAATCCTTTCAAAAACCAACGCTTAGCAAACTGATGACGATCTGATGAGTGATTTAGATTTATACTTAAGGGTCCATGTACGCTAAAATACGTCAGCAGTAAAATGTTTTTTTCATACATAGCAATCATGGATATTTTTGACAAAAATACACAAGATTAACATGAATATGCTTTAAAAGACTAGTGTTTCCAAAACACGATTCATTTCACTTTGCTCGATAGAAAAAAATCAAAAAGTTAACCCTTTTTTGAAAGCAAAACCCACCTGTCTACTTCAATTATGAAAATATCTACACCAGATTTAACATTAACATAGATAAGTACTATACCTAATAGATAAGTGTGTCAGTTTTTATACTTTTTTAAAATTACTTTTATAGTGTCAAAATAGTGATTTGTCGCTTAAGACGTTTACTTTAAAGCGCAACATTTCATAGTAATCATGGAACGGAGAGTGCGGTGATTGGCTCTTCTGGCTCACTAAGTATGGGGCCTTAATAATGCGAACTCACTTTTATTATACAGACGATTTTATTTTAGTAAAATACCATAAAAAATAGAAACCGTAAAAAATAGAAACCTTAAAAAAAGCTAAGACCAGAAAAAAATTGATTTCGCAGATACATTTTTTTAACTATTGAATAAAAAAAACATAATTTCTTAATAGCCGTTGCCCGCGGTGTTGTTGCGTGGTTAATAGTCCCACAGTAACATTTTTAAATCATTCTTTGTGTTAATCCAAGTTATCCTTTGTGTGTACCAAATTTCACTAAAATCATTTCAACAGTTTTTGCGTGGAGTAACAAACAAACATACAAACTTGCGCATGTATAACATTAATAATAGGAAGGATAATTATTTGTCAATTAGTATAACCAGTAAAAATAAAACCATTAACAAAAAGAGATCCAGTTAACAAGCGAACAGGCACACAGCTCACGTGATGGTGCAAAATAACCTAGACACCATAAATGTTATAGATACGTTACTGTCCTGTAGCCTACAGGTTAAGCTTTATGTATAAGTCTACCACCTCTTAACACCTTTCAGACCGGAGCAAAACAAAGCCAATATCGCAGAGCAGGTGGAATAGGTAAAGCAGTAACCTACTCGGGAAAGTTAAATAATATATCCCTGGAGAAATTACACAAATTGATCTAACCGGAACCGGAAATACAGACATTTAAGTGTTCATCACACAAATGTCTAGTCGGGAATCAAACCCAAGCCTCGCGGTTGGTCGATAACATTAGATGTGTACGCTAACCTCTCTACCAACGAGGCGGTAACGCTTCCACCAGTAGTATTGTAACCAATTTAAATCATGCTATGCTTGCCTCACAATTCACACTGTCTGGCAAAAAGGCAGATAATCTGTTCTAAACAGTCCCCTGTCCTCGTCGTGGTCCTGATCCTCGTTCAGACCAACACGGGAAAAATCCCTTATTTATAATCAACTTTATTCGTAGCAAGCACTTAGAAACAATAATTGACATGGTATCGATCGACCAGACCGAGGTCGCCAGTCAGTGGCTAGATCAGACAGTTCTTATATCACAATATTCCTTTACAAATATAACGGCTGAGGTTTTTTAACCGACTTCGTAAAAAGAATGAGAGTTTTTAACCGACTTGGAAAAAGGATGAGTCATATGGCTCATATGTTTGACTGCTATGTTTTTTACTAGCGGCCCGCCCCTGCTTCGCACGCGTTTAAAATATACATATAAACCTTCCTCTTCAATTACTTTATCTAATAAAAAACCGCATCAAAATCCGTTGCGTAGTTTTAAAGATTAAAGCATACAAAGGGACATAGGGACAGAGAAAGCTACTTTGTTTTAAACTATGTAGTGATGTATGTTAATCGATTTCGATATTATTCCTATACCTACATAAAAACTCTTTTTTCATTCGAATGTCCATCTTCCTTTAGAGATGGTCCTATTGCCGCCAAGTCTGGATTTGATGATAACAGACAGTTTTTATATAACAACGTCCCTTTCCAAATATAACGGCTGAGGTTTTTAACCTATTTGGCAAAAAGGAGGAGGTCATATCATACGACTCATATGTTTGACTTCTATATTTTTATGTATGTTAATCGATTTCGTTATCATTCCTAAACCGACTTTAAAAATCCTTTTTTCATTCGAAAGAGCGTCCTTTTGAGGTGGTCCTTTTGCCCGGCAAGTCTGGATTTATCGATGGAATCCAAGGAAATCGAGGAAAATACTTAATTTGTGTGTCCGTAGATGATTTTTTGAAATCCGGCCCTAGTTATTAATTTCTTGTTCCAATTTCAATTTCTTCTTCCATTATATCAGCGCTCTTCACTGTCATGTTCTGGTTAATATTAGAATAGCCGTTAAAGTAAAAAAAGCAGTCTGCACACGCGAAGAGGTAGGCAGAGGCATAACCAATACGCTCACGACTGTTGACTAGCCGAAGACATTGTAAGTGTACCACAATGTGACAGGTGACAAGCGGGCACATATTCAATCTCGGGCAACGTTATTTTTGTAAGGAAATTCAAAAATACACATTTTTTATCGCCCAACCCGGGGTTCGATCCCAAGCCAATACCACTAGACCACGGAATCAACAAACTAGCTTACAAAAAAGGTAAGAAAAGTAAAAAAGTGTTATAAATGTGTCGGAAGCTGGGCAAGTATACACAGATCGTGACGTTAGACGTTAGTTAGTTGGTTGGCAGCACACCACTAGCATTTGGTGTCCACATCTGACGTGTTTTTCTTAAAAATCAAAAGCGAACAGTCTGCTTGCTTGCCGTCGATTACC
The DNA here is from genome assembly GCA_002245505.1 of Calephelis nemesis. NCBI lineage: Eukaryota > Metazoa > Arthropoda > Insecta > Lepidoptera > Riodinidae > Calephelis > Calephelis nemesis. The sequence goes on from NJDD01001855.1 coordinate 270,549, forward strand.
ACATTAAAAATATAGTCTCTATACTTCTTATCTTCGGTGCTTGGTGGAATTCCATTCTTGATACAATTTATTTATAAACACTTATACTTTCCACAGTATATTTTTTATTTTTTTTATTTAGCCACCATCATCATCATCACATCAAAAATGTTTAATGGCGAATCGTTTGAACCAAAAATAGATGATAGCCAAACAACTTCAAGTGGATTTGATTTCATAACAAAGGGAAAACAAACAGGAAAGTGAACACCTGAACCGGTTGGGAAACTCCCCACTCTGGATATAGCACGTGGGTAAATCTTTCGACGGCACAGTTTGTAGGTCAGGAGCTGGTGGTTATAAACTTTAGACAAATTAAATAAAACTACAGTACTACTATTTAAATTATGCGCTTCGGCTTTACACTTTATACTTTTATTTTAAATTGTCCGACCTTTTCTAAATTTAAGTGAAATGATTAATTATTTAATAACAACTCTATTTAAATATCTTTAAAATATATTCGGATTTCCGAAGCTTGACGGATATAGCAGAAGCGCATAATTTATTTCATTTTTTAATATTTTTATTATTTAATATTTATATATTTAATATTTTTATTTTACTACTGTAATTAATGTTTTATTTTGGTGGAAAGTTTGTAAGAAATAAATAAATTTTGTTCAATATTTTTGTTAGGGAATTGTTTGAAAATAATTGTACTAGCATGCATATTTTAACGGACTCAAAAAAGGAGGTTCTCAATTCGACTGCATATTCCTTTTTATTATTTTTTGTACATTTGTTACGCGATTACTCCGTTAATAGCCAACCGATTTTGATGATTCTTTTTTTGGAAGATAGGGAATGGTTCCATATTCATTTTTATATTGTACTTAATAATGAATAAATTGTTCGCTTATCTTGACGACCTTGTGATTGAATAAATATGTTGCGCAGATATTTTGTTAAATAAATTAATCATGTCAGTGAATACTTTTACAGACACTGGTGGTCTATTGGTGCGATGTCAGAGTTGACTACATGAGGTGCAGGGTTCGATTTTCGGGATGGGCAACTCAAAAACGTGTCTTTTAAATTTTCTAATATAAACAACGTTGTGCGAGGATGGATAAGTGCCAGGATAGAGTTGCCACAAAAATAAAGTTGCTTCATAATTTTAAAAAAATAAAGCATCTTAAAGAAATATATATTTAATAATAATGAATATCTCTGGACAAGTTACACAAATTCAATTTAACCCGAAAGTAAGCAAATCATATGCTTGTGTCAGGGGTGATAATCAACGATTACAATACAGAGAAATACTTAATACCAGAATAAATTTACTAAACACTCAAACCTGGAAATGCAGACATCTTAAATTTTTATCACAAAAATGCCTGCCCCTGTTGGAAATCGAACCCGAGCCTAGCGGTTGGTCGATGTAATTAGGCGTGTACACGCTAGCCACTCGACCAACGAGGCGGTCATCGTATTAAAACGTATGTGTTCGTTTTTACACAATAAAAAAAGTACAATACATACCATTGTACTTTTTTTATTGTGTAACTATAAAAAAATCATACTTAGGTACCCATTCATAAAACAACTAATATTAGTATACAATTTAATTACTGTTAACGTATTTTTTTCTTTCTTAAAAAAAGTGGAAGAACAAGGTCTCCATTTCAAAGATTCACAAGGTCTCCATTTCAAAGATTCCAGGGTCAACCTCACTTGGGTTTTATCCGAGGGTAGTGTAAAGAGTCTCTGAAACCGGTGCGTTTATATGCAAAAACAATGCATGTGGAGGAAGCTAGGAAGGTCGGTAAAAACCGTGACACTCAACACTCGATAGCCTCTGACAACCCGTCAAGAGACTTATCGTGAAGATATGTATTTAAGTCAATTTATATTAATTCAAAGTAACAGCTTTAGGTGAGAGCGGGTTTCGAAGTTCCGATTTTACAGTAGGGCACAATATTACTGAAATGGACAGACTATAATTCATGATTCCTTTATAAATAGAGGCAGAAATTATTCTAGTTTCAATTTGTATAGTTAAAATTATAAACAATCCTACTGTAACAACGGACAAGATATTTTTCTGTAGAAAATCAACAAGGAACAACTCGCCCCACGATGGGGCTGGTTGTTCCTTCTTTGAGGCAAGTTGTTCCGATGTCAACTTCTGACATAAAATATACAATATCAATGGGATATGTATAAAGTAAATAAAGCACACGTAACTGTATGTTTATGACAGCTTTTATTAGAAAAGTGTCATCATCATCATAATAGGTACTGAAATCCAAACTAACTAATAGGTTTGAGGCTGTTGTAAAGGTTTCAAACATAAACCAACTTTGACTAACTCAAATTATGTCATATTTTATATGTTATATTTAAAAAAACTAAATAAAAGTCTAGCATTTCTAATTTTAGTTTTTCCATTCAGTTTAATACAACCATCTTTATTGAGATCAATTTTCTATTAAGTGCTTTGCTTTGTCATATTTTACTAAATCAGTATTATACAATTATTCAAATATTCAAGGATAAACATAAGAAAGAACTTCTCCAGATTTTAGGTACTTTAAAATGTGCCCAATTGCACATAATTAATTCAATCCATTGCTCTCATGGTTGTGAATTGGAATATGAATCGCAACATATTAAATAATACCATTCCAGGCCATATTCTGCTATATCATTTTCATTCGCATACGCCGCCAATTCATCGGTAACTAACGTGCCTCACTCAGCAGCTACTATGCCATGCACCTGCTTAAGCCCCTTTGAAGCTACTATCTTTTTTGGTTTCAATACAATGGTAACTCCTTTCATATCTACTAGTTTCTTAAAGAACCCAGTAACACTGTACCGGTTAAAAAAAGACACGGGACCAACTCCGTGAACCAATCAGCTCCCGCTTCTTGATTTCTGTGCCCTGTGTCATTTGTGTGATGAACATTTAGATGTCTGCATTTCTGGTTCTGGGTGTTTATGAAATTTATTCTCGTCTCTATTTAAATATTTCTATGTATTAAAATCGTTGACTAACACCCATAACACAAGCATATAATTTGCTTACTTTGGGGTTAGATTCAATTTGTATGACTTGTCCAGGGATAAATAAACTTTGGTTTTTTGAAACAGTTGAACAAATGTTAACGAGATTCTATTCAAAAAGCTGATGTTACAAGCAAAATCTAGGATTAATGTACTCGTACATGCAGAGGACCAACTGCTACCGATGCACAGCTAAGTAAGTTTAAATATAAACGTTGCAGAAATCGTTTCAAACAGGAAAATGAATCTGAATTTGTTGGGAAACTTCTTAGCTTGGATAAAGTGGTTAATCTTTCAACAGTGTAACGTAGAGTAAGAGCTGGCGAACCAAGTTTGAACACCTACATTGTTCATGCGAATTAGGATTTTATGACTTTTTTATATATTTTTAAAACTAGTGCTGTGCAGTGGCTTGCCCGGGTTGGTATCTCTGTTATATATATTCTGGCCGACGTAGTCTTAGTGGTCGAAATTGTCATGTTCCATGTAGGAGAGTACCCGGCCTAAGATTCTGGTCATAAGGTACGGTCACACCAGGAACGTCTTTGGTGAGTATAGGTGACGGTAGTTTCTTACCATCGTATCATCGAGAGAGCCGCCCGCTTGTTCGTTAATAAAAATCTTAATTAATGTTTAATTTTAATCAATATTTTCATACAAAGAAGTTTATCGATAAAACTTAAATGAATTTTGCCACCTCCCTAGTTAATTATTTTGACATCATTCTGTCGATCGATGACGTCACTTGATTTCCCTTCAAAACGCAAATATTAGTATATAACATGATGCTATTTTTGTAAAAAAAAAACAAATCAAACCTTTAAAAGAACACATCCTAAACCACAGACATAAATTCAAATAGCCGCTTGAATTGGCTCAACAGATTATAATCAAGTAGGGCCTCAATTAACACCTGCCTTCAGTCGTGGGGCGGTTATTTGATTGCGTGGTTCTATTGTTACGTCAATCTTGATTTCGGATCTAGTGAAAGTGGTAAAATTGTAACAACTCCAAATCGGGAACACAACATTGTTGTGACTAGAGGTGTACGATAGATGTTTGTAATATCGATGTTTAAGACACAGTTTGTTATTACTTAATAAAGAGTAATAAGTGTAGTGCCACAAAATCCGACATGGTTTTATTGTATACTTAGTCATGATGATGTAATGTTATTTAAAATTAGTTTAAGAATAATTAATTAATAAACAAAAACAAAATAGAAGAGACTAATGGAAAAAGATCTTTTTCCAAATAATTATTTAAAAAATATCACAAAAATTGTGATGAAGACAAAAGTTGACGTTTGAGACATTTATTTTTATATCCTCTGTAAAAATAAGTCAATTTCGCGATATTTTTCTGTGTGTATTTTTAAGTAGAATCACTGGCGTTTTGTTGATAGAAGCTATTTTAACGTATATTTTTTATTTGTGAATGACTACGTGACAACTATATAAATTTAACTAATATCGCTGCCTCTGCGGTCTACCGGTTCGGCATCTGACTGTACTTTTTTAAGATCCCGGGTTCAAGGCGGAATTTCAAAATATCAGAAAATGTGTATTTTTAATTTTCTAATAAAACTAATGTTGCTAGGGATTGGATATGTGCCCGGTTGGCAATAAACTTGCCACGTATCACATTGTGGGACTTAGTGAATTCGGCTAGTCATGGGTAATTCAGATGAATAATGAAAATAACACTATTTGGTACTGCCGCATTCCGGGCCATTAAGTCCTAACACTCCGACCAAAGGACACCGATGCACCCACAGCATCTGTACATAAACGCCATGGTTTTGCTTATCCATCAGAAGGGTCTACCCGCAATTTTTTAATTGTATGGGTTTGATGGTGGTTATGTCCATTTCATTTCAACGATATTCTTTAAATAAAACAGTAAACGTATCAACTATCGATAGTTGGACTGTGTTTACATCACATCACTAGAGTGAGATCCCATATATCCCAGAGTTACTATATCCTTAGTTGTGACGAAATATAACACATTGTGTACAATATACCGAACAATTTAGGGCGAGATTCGTTTGCAAGAAACGGAATATCTAGTTCTATTATCGTTCTAGTCTTTGGTGTAATTGTTATGGCCTAAGGGTTACTCAATTTCTCAGAAGTGGTACAATGTTGGGATTATTATAATCCGAGATTTATTTACGATTTCGTGCTATCCACTTCGACTGGCAGGTCATACTTATTTCTGTCGACTTGTAGTATATAAATAGTATTAGTACACTTCACTTTTTTTTCACTCTCAACTAAAATTATTGTGCAAAATGTGAAGTGCTACAGACCCTATTAATATTTTTGGACTCAGGAGACAATAGGTATAATGTCTAAAAACATTAACTAAAATAACAAATCAATAAACAATATACCATTAACTTTGGTGTCTTTAGGTCGCGATTGTCTCTTACCTTTACTGTCTTATTAATAAACTCAATCAGTCAAAATCAACTCAGTCAAAACTAATAGGTTGGACGCTGAATGACCAAAGCTACAATTTCAAAAAACTCTTTCAACACAGTCGGCTTAAATAAATTTAGATCTAATAATATCCCAGGTTATTACGTTTGTTTGTTTTTTAAACCGTCTCATTATATCTAACGAGGTGGAGCAACTCATTTTGACCCAGTTGGGTAACCTTGGTCCAATTGACTTCTTACATTGGTCCTTTTGAAGTTATCTTAAGAATGTACGAATGAAAAACAGTCAAAGAGCTACAAGGTAATATTTCAACAGCTTAAGCTTGCGACGTTTTTCGAATTTTCTATTACTCAATACAAAATTTGAAGATTAACTTCGACTTCGCAAACTTTTGTCCTCTATTTAACAACTAGTGGTCCGCCCCGGCTTCGCACGTGTATAAAATATACGTATAAACCTTCCTTTTTAACCACTAAACCTCTTAAAAAAACCGCATCAAACTAGGGTACGTAGTTTTAAAGATTTAAGCATACAAAGGGACATAGGTACAGAGGAAGCGACTTTGTTTTATACTATGTGTATTGATTATAGCGGTATTATCTATTCATATCAAAAGTACTTGAATCTATCAGAAATCAAACCCGAAGCTTAATTATAACAATTACTAGCGGCCCGCCCCGGCTTCCCACGGGTATAAAATATACATATAAACCTTCCTTTTTAATCACTTCATCTGATAAAAAAATCACATCAAAATCCGTTGCGTAGTTTTAAAGATTTAAGCATACAAATGGACATAGGTACAGAGGAAGCGACTTCGTTTTATACTATGCAGTAATTATAGAGGTAAACTTTTGAAAATCTTTTCTTAACAGATGCTTCAAATTTAAATAATTAAACATTTTATATTACGTCCGCATTTTTACATACTTTCTTTTATACTTATGTCTTTTTTGTTTTTTGTTTTATTTTTTTGTAGTAAAAGACAGCGAAAAAGCACACGGCACTCCTGATGGTAAGAGATAACTGCAGCCTAGAGACACCATAGGTTTGTTGCTGCCATATGACCAGTGTGAAGTTACTTTTTTTTGGACTAAAGACTTTCTAAATCATGTCATTAAGTATTACGAAGTATTTGATTACCAAGAAATCAACTCCATTGATTAGAGAAAATATTTTTATTGACATGAGAGCAAACAAGCACACTGGTCTTCGGGTTACAGATAATCATAACCTATAGTTACCAAAGATGTGACAGGTGCGTCGTTGTATAGTCAGGGTCTTAGGCCAATTGTGCAAGTGTATCGCCTACCCTTCCCTCCACAATGTGATATGTGGCAAGGCTACTAACCAGGCACGTATCCAATCAGAGGCAACGTTGTTTTTATTAAATAAGTGAAAAACACATTTTTTGTTTGTCCGACCCGGGATCGAACCTGAGACCTCATGCAAAAAACTGCAACACCCCCATACCTGATATTGGCTGGCTAAATAAGTCGTAAAAAACGATTGATTTATAAAAGAAGAGGAAGAACTACAACACCGGAGGGTTAGATTAAAGAGGCGATTAATAGAATAGAATAGAATATATTTTTATTCACATTACCTTTTTGACCAATGTTAAGTAAAAATTTTGAATTGTTATTTCAAGTAAAGTATCTTCACGTCCATATCCTCTAAGGGGTTGGCAGAGGCACAACCAGGGCACCCACGACTAGCCAAAGACACTAAGTCCCACAATGTGATAGGTGGCAAGCCTATCGCCCAACGGGCACATATCCAATCCCGAGCAACATTTTTTTATTAGATAATTGGAAAAACCAAATTTTATTTTTGTTGCCCGACCCTAGATATGAACCCGGGACCTCAAGCAGTCAAGTCCAACCACTGAACCGCTAGACTACAGAATAGAAAAACATCTTTATCCAAGTTTACCTTACAGGAGGAACTTGTGATATACCCGCTTTATTACCTTTTTGACCAATGTTAAGCAAATATTTCAAAGCTTCCGCCCGCGACTCCGTCCGCGTGGATGTCAGTCTTCGCGTGATAAAACTGAAAGATTTTTTTCTACGTATTTTACCAGGATATAAAGCATCCCATTTTATGCCCAGGATAATAAGGTATAATTATAACAAGTTTCATCGAAATCGAACCGATAGTTTTCACGTGATGCCTGAACATACAGACAAAAAAAAATTTAATCACATATTTGGGTTTGGTATCGATCCAGTAACAGCTTTGCTATTTATTTTTTCGATATTTTCAATGTACAGAATTGACCCTTCTACAGATTTACTATATGTATAGATTGTTATTTCAATAAACATAATTCTTATTTAACCAGGCAAAAACAAAGGTTTCCAGACCAAGCGTTTCCTCAAGTCGTGTACCTCGTTAGCTCTAATGAGACGGTCCAGAACGTTTTGACCCACTGGGGTAACCTTGCTCAAATTGGCTTGCTACTCTGATATTGGATCTCTCAATCTCATGGCAAGGTCCCGCTAATCAAGTTTAATACTGATTAAAATAAAACGTTTTATTGACATATTAAATTTATTTAAACTCCTGATCGCGTTGTATGGGACTTGACTGTAAGAGGTCCCGAGTTCGAATCCCAGGTTCGAGCAAGATAAGAAATATTTGATTTTCACTTTTCTAATAAAAACAATGTTGCCCGGGATTGGGTATGTGGCCGTTTGGCGATAGGCTTGCCACCTATTACGTTGTGGGTTTTAGTGTCTTCGGCTAGTCGGGGGTGCCCTGGTTGTGCCTCTGCCTATCTACTCAGGAATATGGGCATGAAGATTATTTTTTTTATATAAGCCCTTTTACAAGTTAAAGTTAACTGATGGATCTATAAACACACAGAGCTGCTGATCAGTCTGAAATTTAACAAAACGTGGACGTTTGCCAGAAAAAATATTTTTCAAAATTCCAGGCCTTAAAGCTGCCTAATGAATCTTTCATGATGCGGTCTATGCGGTATTGCACAATAGGCCAAACATCCTGGCCAGAGAACAGCGACGCACCTGTAAAATCTACAGTGTCTATTGGCCACGGTTATCTGCTACCATTTGGATAGCCGTGTGCTTATTGGTTGACCTCTCACATAAAAAAATAAAGGATTTAATAGGGGACGAAAGTTTGTAAGTCTGTCGATTACAACGGAAAGCTTATGATGAGGAAAAGGGCGAAAGCTTCTGTTCACGACGATATCCAATAAGCCAATATTTATTTCACTTTTAAAAATAAAAATAAAGTTAAAACGAAACAAATTAGAACTAACAAAAAGCACTTACTCATGATAATGTCTATAACTTTGCACTTCCTCCTCCATCAAAAAGTTGTGAAATATGGCAATTGGTTTCGCAACGAGATCTCGTAACTTTTTATGACTTAAAGCCTTCTTTTAAAGCACAAAGTATAATACTTTAATGGTGCTTTACTACCTCTGTAGCCTGTTTATTTATTTTGGCACGAAAATCGCTATTTTTAGTTATTTTTTTAAATTTGCTGCGGTTCAGCCTGAGGTAAAAAAATACCTTCGAGTCAATAATAAATGTAGATAGATAAAGCTTTGGCAAGTCATGACACCAAGCACTCGAAGGTATTTTGGACTGGACTTGGTGTAATCATAACACACCCCAAATTTCGAATCGTGTAAATACAATGAAACAATTAACTAAAAATAAACGGAAAAGCTAATAAAAAGTATGCTTCCAAGACCAAAGTAAATAATTGTGAATTGCTGAAAATTATTTCTTATTTGATCTCTGAATTGAATAGCCGATATAACATTCCATTCATTTTCTTCATTGCGATCATTTTCTTTGTTCTTCACTTTGACTGGGTTCCGCAAATGTATTATGATAAAGGGACATGTTCGATTTTTTTTTAATGATATTAGAAGGCAACAAGCAGACGGTTTTCCTGTTGGCAAGAAATTGTCGCCGCCTCGAGATACTAAAGGTAGTAATGGTGCGTTGCCAACATGAGGCAGGGATGATAAGTCTTGAGCAAAAGTAAGTTTGCCGGCTACCTTATCCTGCAAACCGGGACAATTCAACGGCAAGCACTGACGTTAAGGCGACAGGAATAGATAAAGCAGTGGTACCAATCCGGACAAGTCGCTGCGAAATTCTACCACTTAGTCAGTTGTCACGGTGTTAGTGACGGTAAAGCCTTTGCTTACCTTTTACGAACTGCCTGGCAGGAAGGTAGATGGTCTTTTCTGCAAAAGAGCCCGGACCAACATGGGGAAAAACACGTTGGAATTGATATTACCGCTTCAGCTTTTTTAAGTTATTTCTAGTCATTGTCGTTGTTTCTGTTAAGTAGGAATAGTAGTGGTGGTCTGATTGTTTACTTTTTAATATTTCTACAAAAAAGTTTTTAGGTCCGTATTATAGCCAACAAACATTATAGATTTAATTTTTTTCCCACTTCTACCACTATAGCGTTGATGCTCGCTACTGACGTGTTTCCATTTTGGAAGGTAGAATAGCGGTTTAACTTACCCACGCAACAGATTAAACACCCCAGACTCAGGTTAACAGTGCAACTACATTTTGTTGTCTTCTATCTTAGTTGTGTCTCTAAGAACCATACATTTGACCGATCAGAAAATCCGTTTGCTTGTCTGCGTGCTTTCCGATTCTGCCCTGCTGATTTAAAGTTACTGCGACGGTAAATTTTTTTTAGATTCTTGAATGCTTGTCAGTTTGATAGCAAATAGCTAGAAAACTACTAAATAAGTGAGTTGGTAATTTTACTAAAGGAGAATCCTTATAGTCTTATCTAAAGTGTAAGTTATGTTTACTCACAATCGATCAAGTAGCAGCTAAAATACCTCCAACAAGAGGAAAATTGTTTGATGTCGCGATAAAAAAAGCCGAACCCGTAAATAAGTATTTGATAACAACTTTATTAGAAGCAGTCAAGGAAGCTCCTCGTTATTTCGAAGCATTTCCGCGAAAGCTCACAATGTTCGAGGAAATAAATTGTTTGATATTATGAATATCGTGTTCCTTTTATTATTGTATTCATTGAATGTTCAATTTGAGAATTAATGAATAACTTCTTATTTTATAATAATTTAAGCGAAATAAAATTGGAATAAACCGACCATAGTACCTAACTTAACAACATTTCCCCATGTTGGTCCGGGTTCCTTTGCAGAATAGACCATCTGCCTTCTTGCCAGGAAGCTCGGAAAAGGCTCTCGAAAACGAGAGGCTCGGAAGAGCGGTACCAATCCGGGTGTGTCGCTGCGAAACTACCACGTAGTCAGATGTCACGGTGTTAGTGACGGTAAGCCTATGCTCGCCTTTTACGAGCTGCCTGGCAGGAAGGCAGATGGTCTATTCTGCAAAGGAGCCCGGACCAACACGCGGAATAATGTTGGCTAAGACCTACCAATAGGCTGAAAGATTTACGATACAATTTTTATTTGTGTTCATTTGGTGTGTGGATTTTAGCGAGGAACTCTAAAATCAGGAACGATACCCTAACAAGTTTGTTCCATAAACAGTTTTCGCGGTAGTTTTCCCTGGACGAGTCCCTGGGGATTGTGAATATTGGTTCAGTTCCACAGTTTAAAAGCCACGCAGTAAGAGTTAAAATAGAACATAACATTTTTAATATTCTTCGCGTAAAGACTTGACAACCCGATCACCAGAAATAAAAGTTTGGAGGTATTAGTGGATTTTGGATGGCATCTAATTAGAGTATCTTTAAGCCTGTATCCCGGAAGTGGTAGGCAGGGATACAAAAAAACCCATGGTTAGACGAAGACACTAAATCAATCCTGGGCAACGTTGTATTTATCAGAAAAACACATTTTCCTTTTATTGCCTGACTCGAGAATCTAACCCAGGGCCTCGTGTCAAGTCTACCACTGGACCGTTAGACCACAGAGGAAATCTAATTATGAAGGTTATTCAAATCAATAAGAAAAGTTAGTAGGATTCTGCAACGACTTGCCAAGATGCATCCCTTTTTTACCGACAAAATGTTTGTCCTCGCCATTGTCGTGTTCCAATGACAGTTTAATACTTAGATTGGCGCCCCACAATTTTCATCTCAAGCAACCACAGAGGGCGAGTTATTTTCTTCAAAAACATCCGTCTGCTTGTTTTTGTTTTTTATATTTAAAAAATATGCCTTTGTCAATGTTGTCAGGTATTTTTTCTATACTTCCTATCAGTGCTTGGTGGGATTCCATTCTAGAAACAATTTATTCACTGCGCTTGTACTTTCCACATTTTTTTATTCTAATTTGAAAAAGTTTATTCTAGTACTAGCTGTAACCTGCGACTTCACCCGCGTTTTCGCAGGAAACCGTTGTGCGATCGGGAATAAAAGTAGCCTGGATTAACCAGGTCACAATCTATGTGTGTTCAAAATTTTAAACGAATCTGTTCAGCCATTCGAGCTGAAAGCAAGCTTGAAAGAGTAACCTACATACACACATCCTTACAAACTTTAGCATTTATAATATTACTAGCTGTTACCTGCGACTTCGTCCGCGTTTACTTGACAGTTATCGTTATAACCAAATTATAAAAAATGTCTATAAATTTTAATATATTCTGATATCAAAGCTATAGTACTGCAAAGTTTCATTGAATATGTGTATAAAACTACTGAGTTTTGGCGTGAAAGAGTACATACACACAACCTTACAAACTTTCGCATTTGTAATATTAGTACCTAGGATATTGTGGAAAGTACAAGCGTACCTACTGAATAAATTGTTTCTATTTTTGTCTTTATTATACTTGCACCAAAGAATACTTTAGTCTTCTGTACAGTTTCAAGTTTTCTCATTTGCAAGTCGCAGCGCACTAAAATATTTTAATTTTTATTTAAAATTTAAAAAATGCATGCAATTTTAAGAAGCAGGTATCTTTATTTAGGTCACTTGTTTTTATAGCTTGCTATCACTGTATATATATGTAGGTTTTTCTGTCAGTTTTATAACAATCATTGGATTGACAGATTGACCTAGTTTATAAGGGGTTGATTGAATTTATAGGCATACATTGTGTGAGCGTGTGTTTATTATAAAAAAACAATCGGGATAGCATATGTGCCCGGTTGGCGATAGGTTTGCCACCTATAACATTGTAGGACTAAGTGTCTTCGGGTAGTCGTGGGTGCCCTGATTGTGCCTGTGCCTACCCCTTCGGGGATATGGGCGTGAAGATACTAACAAAAAAAGTTAATTATTATAAAAATTGTATTACTAACAAAGTACATATATATTTTTAGTCTAAATTAAAATTAAATTATTATTATTAAAAATATCCTGGAGGTAATATTTATATACTTATTAGAAGTTATGAACGTTATAAAAAAAAATGAAGTTAATTTTTAAGACGCACGCGCATCTGTCATACAAAAGTAACATCATGAAGTTGCCTGCTTTAGAAACATGTTTCTACATTCACACAAGTCTTTTAGTTTTATACAAGTGATATTTTTTTATTATAAGTTTTATTTAAATAGACTAATTAAAGAACTCCTAAAGCTAGATATGATAGAGTGCTGTGCAAAATTTTGCCGTGTAGGAATCTACCACCTTACTTATTCCTGTTGCCATAATGACAATGTCACTCGACCCGGAGAGTAGGGTGGAAGGTTTTGTTGAAACTTGTTCGCTCTCTTTTGTCATAAAAAATGTTTTTTTTAAATATAGGCGTTGAACATACTAACTTTTTTTTTAAGTGGGCTAAGCCCGTAGACACAAGTCTTTAAAAGATATACACCTAATGTCTGTGGTGACGAGATACATGCACAATAACATTATTTTTATTCCTTGATAGTAAGTACCTTCACTGCCATATCCCCAAAGTAGTAGGCAAAGTCACAATCAGGCCACTAACACAGGAAACTACTTGACTAACACAGGGTAGGTACTACATGCCGGCATGTGATAGGTGGCAAACCTATCGGCCATCGGGCACTCATACTATCCCCAGCTTTATGTTTATTAAAAAAGAAAAAAAAATACATTTTGTGTTTCGGTAATCGAATCCAAGACCTCAAGTAGTAAATTTTTTTTTAAGACAATGGAAGGCAAACAAGCAGGCAGATTTCCTGATGGTAAGAAATGCACGCCACCTAGAGACACCAAAGGTGTTCATGGTGCGTTGCCAACTTAAGGCCGGGATGTTAGCCCTCGACCAAAAGTAAGTTTACCCACTTCCTTACCCGCCGAACCGGAACACGTCAACGGCAAGCATTGGACGTTATGGCAGCAGGAATAGGTAAGACGATGGTACCAATCCGGACGAGTCGCTGCGAAACTCTACCACCTATTAGGATGTCACCATATTTTTTTAACATGCTGCTAAATTTTTTGGCAGCCTTCTAGCTCCCTTGACATAATCAAGGTCCTTTTCTACTGTTTTTTTTTTTATGTTATTTGCAGGGTAAATTGAGGATGTTTCACAAACGAGTGAAATGCGTTTCTGCATGTAGTTTTTCTGTTTAGTGATTTTACTATATTTATACTATACTTTTATTTATTTGCTATTTATTAACGATAATGTTCTTCGATAGGTGATATGTACTGGTGTGATGTTACGAATTGTGCTATTTATTTTTGATGATGAATGTATTCGTTGATACATTATTCAACATAGATTTTTTTTATTTGATTGCTTTTATTTACATGTTCGTATTGTAATTAATGACTTAATTATATACAATTAACCATTTAATTATCTTACATTTTTTTTTTGTTGCAGGAACTCTTTGACGACAATCGGGTTTAGTACGGACAGGCATGCACATTTATTTGGTAAGTTTATTTGTTTTCTATGATAATATATTTCTATTTGTGTATTTTTTACGGTATTACTTTTATATATTTTATTTGTTTTATTTGATTTTGCTATTATTATAATATTTTTAATTTGTTTCACATTATATATTTTGTCTATTATTATCCTATTTGATTTATTTACTTTAAGTAATTGGGTAAGTTTCAAATGAAACTAACCCAAATTTACTACTATTGTATTAAATGGTTTTTCAGTTACAGCTAATTTATTTTCTTTTAGCTTTTGAACAATTTTGTTTGAAGTCAAGTTTGTTTCCTGCAATAATAGTATGATATTAATATTTGATTTTGCTGCGACGGGTGTTGTGCCTGGGGCGACTTTAGCAATAAGCTATAGTTGCCCTTGCTATTGTATCTCATTTTTTCTTTATTGGGCAGTCACTGCTGAATGCGTTGTGGTCCACACTTTCGAGCTTGGCTTGGGAACTGTAACTGTTCATGTTGGTATCATGTTTGTAATGTATTCCCCGAACTTGTGTGTGGGCCACCGCAGTGACTGCACTTAGGCACTATCTCCGTGCAAATCCTATTGGTGTGACCGTAACAGAGACACATGGAGCACTGTATAAGTGGCGACTGATCCTCCACTCGGACCCGCTGCATGTCTATGTGGAGGTATCTGTCGCCAGTCATACGGCTCCATACAATTGGTGACACCCGCGCAACAACGTGGCTAACATAGGGATTGCTGGTTTTCTTCCTATAGATTATTTCTAATGTTTTGTCTTCTGTCTTTAAGTCGCTGTGAACCCTTTCATTTTGATTGATGAATGCCGTTTGTATGTCTTCGTCACTATTAAAGTCCAAAACGTTCTTTAATATGACTAGGGGCTTTTTGTTCGAAACGTCTTCTACTGTAAGTTTCCCCTCTACGGCTTTTAGTCTTTCCTTAATCAATCTTCTACCCTCTTCTGTCCTGCATCCTACTATTACTTTCCTGTCCTTAGCTTTTCGTACATTCTCTACTGTCAATCCCTCCTCCTTAGCTTTTACAATCTTTCTAAGTCATCCCCGGTGTCAATTATGTCATTCTACGCTATGACAATGGAGTGTAGAGCGGCGCGTTCAACAGGTTTTCTTGTTGGAGGTGCCGCTAATACACTAGCATAGGTCATCGTTTTTTGCGCCTCTTGAGTTTCTTGTATAATTAACTTTAATTTTTCTAATTTTTCGTTGTTCTCCCTTATGACTCTGGTGTTCTCATTTAGAATTCTTCCAAACTCTTCCATATTACTCTTGGTGTCTTCTTGGTGTATTGAATGGGTTTGCGGTATTCGGGTTTCCTCTGATTTTCCTGGAGCTGATGTCTGCTTTTTGGTCTGGCTAGTTTCCGACTCATGGACTAGTTGGTAAAGTCTTTCAACAGCTTCCTTGATGTCGTTCTTAATATCTGTTCTTGTGTTTCGGGAACTAGCCAGACTTTGTAAAGCTTTGGTTTTTACGCGTGGTGCTCGTCAAGACGAACACGGGAATATAAAGTTTTTGAAAATCGGGCAAGCGGTTGTGAACATATTTTTGAAAAACCGGTGAAAATCTGGAAAATTTGAAAAATTTGTATGAAAATGTGTCGGGAAAATTGAAAATACTACCACCAAAATTTAGAAAACAACGAGAGGAATCCAAAAAGGTAAATATGTCAAGGGTTTGATGTATGTTTTCCTAATATTTAATCTCGATGTCACCATATTAGGTGAGTGAAGTAGTAGGTAAAACTTTGAAGTGTTTGTTAGTGACGCTCAGCCTATGCTCGCTTTTTACGAGCTGCCTAGCAGGAAGGCAGATGGTCTATTCTGCAAAAATGAACGGACCTAACAAGGGATTTTCTTTTTATTCTTTGTATTTACATAATGTAGTGTGCGTATACCTTAAGCACTTAAGACATGTGAGTACCAGTCGCAGAACTCTGCGGTTGACAAGTACTTTTATTATGGCTCATACAATGGCTTTCAAAGGTGAATGGGGAGACGACGCCATAATAGTTACTTTCACACCCATCAAGCTTATTAGATCCCTTATTCATATCCATAGCGAGTACTTTATTATACAGACTAAGGTTTTCTTTTTTTCTTTTTTTAATATGATTATTCACATGAATACTTAGAAAGTACGAAAGAAAATATATTTATTTGCGGAATATGTGTGTTGAAGTTGTTACAAAATTATTTAAGCTTTTCAACATATTCTACCACATTGTGGTTTGCAAATATTTAAATATTTTTAAAAACTAATTATTTAGTAATATACACAATGTTTAAATATTCATTCAATTTAATTTAATTCAATTTTATTTAATTTTTATTCTTACTACAATTTGAATTATAACTCAAACAATTTTAAAATGTTAACAATTTTAACCCTGTCTACCGTAAACTACCACCGTTATATACTTTCTCTCCTTTTTAATATTATATTTAATACAACTGCCACCACTTATTTTCATGAGTGTTTAAAATTTTTACACCCATTGATACATCGTGTCTTTCTTTTCATAACAAAACATTTATTTTCCTAAATCCAAATAAAATTATTTAATTTGCAATTTTCCGCCAAAAAAATGTAAACGTATTATGGCGTGACAAAACATGCAAAATAGTGCACTATGAATGAATTGGACTTACCGGAAGCTAAAACTTCCAAATATATCCAGCTCCACACGACACACACCACTAAACTATTTTGTTAGTATCAACAATACACACACTACTAAAAACTGAACGTACCTTTCGCTTCGTAACCGAAACATCATCAGGAGAATTCGACTGCACTCCACACAGGTCGAGCAAAAAAAATTGCTAATTAAATGATTTTATTTGGATTTAAGTATAGATTTCCGCAAAGTAACGCCTTCTTCTATCAATTTCTTTTCCTGTTTTCTCACACCCATTGTAATTCAAAACTCCTTTCTTTACATTTCGCTGTATCAAATCATGGAATTCACTTCCTATTAAGGTCTTTTTTCTTTTATTACTTTGTCAATCTTTTATGTCATTATTTTTATAAATCCGAACCAGCAGAGCAAGCCCTTTCTCATTTGACACCAAAATTTTCTTTCATTCCCATTCTTTCTCAGATCTCACTGTTATGAATGCGGTCAGCAAGCGTAACACAACAGGTTTCCGTTCTCACGTTCTTTCATACCTAACTTTCGCTTCCATTCCAAGGTGAAAATAAGCACAGAATAAAAAAAGCATAAAAAAGCTTGAGCGGAGTCACGGAAGAAAACAATTAAAACAAAGAGTACTATAATAATACATCTATTTTTCACCTTGCTTAAAAGTTGACATCATAAAATTAATGAAGAATAAAACCCTCTTTATTGAGTAACTTTCACAGCAAGAACTTTAAGAGCAAAATTCCTTTTAGTTCCTTTTAGCCCGTAATTTCACATCACTAGAGCGCATCCTCTCATAATTTTCCTATGAATTGGAAATTGGAATAGAGTGGGGGAAATGGAAGCGGCGATTAAACCGGAACCGAGTTATTATACTATATAAAGCTAGACATTATATTATACGAACGTAGTTTTTAGCCTCTGCGTTCACGAGATATTAGTGGTGTTGACTACGTGAGGTTTCCGGTTCGATTTCCAGTTTGGGTAACCCTAAATTTGTTTTTTTTTTTAATTTTGTAATAAAATAACCTTTGCCTAGGGATAATTTCCCGTTTGGCGAAAGATTTGCCACCTGTTACAAAGCTAGACTTAAGTATATTTGGCTAATATTCGTTGTACTGGTTAGACCTCTGCCTGCCTCTTCGGGGATACGGGCGTAAGGTTCACTTATAATTTATTTACCTTTTAACGTAGCGTACGTACGTGACACATTGGCATACAATACCTGTTTGTATAAAAATCTAGCTGTTGCCCATAGCGTTGTCGTTGTTGTTAAAAATACATTTTTCGGGGTAATAGATAACTATTTGTTAATCCAAGTTACCCTTTACGTGTGTGCGAAATTTCATGAAAATCGGTTAAGTAGTTATTGTGTAAAATAGTAACAACAAATTTTCGCATTTATAATATTTGTAAAACTATTTAACTACATCTTAGACAGTTAAGTATACATGCTCAAAACTGTACTTGACTATTCTGAAATTTAAATAATGTCCCTCCAATTGAAAGTTTTACAAAACCAACCAACAGATTTTGATTTTACAATATAGTTTCATTACCTTTCCCCAAGTTGTTCCGAGTCCGTTAGGCAAAATAGACCACCTATCTCTCTGCTAGGCAGCTCGCAAAAGAGCATAGGTTCAACAAGACCACCTGTGGTAAATCACTGTGCAGTAACTTGCCCGGGTAGAAATCTACCGCCTAATCTATTCCTGCCGACATTATGACTATTGTTACCGCTGTATTTGCTTTTTCCCTGTTAATATCCTCCTTCCGAATTCCTTACGTGCTATTGCGACGGAAGATTTGAAAGCCTGCAAGAATTGAAGAAGCAAAGGCCCGCAAGGAAGGAGCCGCCATGTTTATAGGATACGATAGTCTCTTACCACCAGAAAACCCGTGTGCTTGTCGCTAATGTAAAAAATAATTATCAAGTACCAAGGATGACAGTGTACATTAAAATAATATATCATAATATGAATAAATGAAACAAAAACTTTTGACCACTTTTTACGACAATTGCACAGAGGAGTATGAAATTTGCCACAGTTATAGCTTATATGTAGGAGAAGTGCAAAACGCTAATATTTTTCAACAATAATGCTTATAAATTACATTAAATCAATAAATAAAACATTACACATACTACCATTTAACACACATAAACAAAGATATTGATAACGATAAACGATCACAGATGGCACACAAACTAGGTACATTCATAATGTTTGGAAACAAAGTACCTAGTTGGTATTGATTAAATATGAAGACGGCGTTTTAATAAAAAGGTGATTCACTATAAAACCTTAATAATGTTTGAACATTCTATTATATTCTGTGGTCTAGCGGTGCGGTCTGCCTACCTCTTCGGGGATAAGGGAATGAAGATACATACCTATTTTGTTAATTTTTTTAACTTATATTGGTCGAATTTTGATCAATGGGCGAACACTAGTGTGAAGGTTGTATTTAAGTGGCTAAACTAATATTAATTTAAACTACTATAACAGTATTTAAATAAAACTAATACCACGGTAATATTATCTATAATATTACCGTAATATTACCGTGCTAATACTACCAAGTATTTAAAAATCCACAAATCATCACACTTGTTTGATTAAATATCAAAATATTTGCACACCAGAATGTGGTGAAATGTATTAATCTGATTAAATATTTTTGAAACCCACATATTCCGCAAATATTCATTTCATTTCATTGATTCCAGACAGCAAGCAATTACCGAAGACAATGTCAATCTCAGTCGGCTGATATTATCTGCTCCACTGCCTTACGACAACTATTACATCACCCATGTTTTGCATAAGCCTATAGGTTTACGGCCAATGTTAATATTGTATTTTTAAAGATGGATTTCAAGCAATCTAGATAGCTGCGTATCCGCCGGCCTATCTTATACCTAATTGCCATATTTATCCTGTCCACAGATATGTTATTGGCAAGCGATAACACAAAATATCAATCTTGGACAGCAAGATTTGGATTAGGATTGATTATTAATATTGGCCGTTATATGATATAGGGCATACTTGTAAATCAGCCAAACTTCGAAATGACTTCTGTTCTCATATAGTATTTTTTTACCTTACAAACTTCGAAAAATGGAGGAGGTAATTAATATATTTGACTCCTATATTTCTAGTTTTTCGTTATTTCGGAATATATATTTATTTATTTATTTAAAACAGCATTTAAAATCGCCTCTGTGGTCTAGCGGTTAATTTGTTGGACTTGACTTCTTGAGGTCCCGGGTTCAAATCCAGGATTCGAAACAAAACGGTAACAAACAAGTATGAAAATTGATGTTTTTATTGAGTTTTAAGTATTTACAATTTATTATCTGATTTTAGCGGGAGCGGTCTCTACGGGTCGGGTTCGACGAGACGAACACGGGGATATAATATTTTTGAAAATAGGACAAAGGGTTGTGAAAATATTTTTGAAACACCTGTGAAATTTCGAAAAATTTTGAAAAAATGTATGAAAATGTGTCGCAAAAATTTAAAATATTACCACCAAAATTTAAAGTTATGAATGTCACGGGAGGCTTTTCTGAACTGTTCTAATTTTAACTTATTGATCATTTAATTTTTTTACTAGATGGTAGAGTTTCGCAGCGACTCACCCGGATTGGTACCACGCCTTACTTATTCCTGCCGCCATAACGTCATGACGTGTTCCGGTCCGGAGGGTTAGGTAGCCGGTAAACTTGCTTTTGCTCGAGGCCTAACATCCTGACCTCAGGTTGGCAACGCACCATTACCATTTTTGGTGTCTCTGGGCGGTGTGAATTTCTTACCATCAGGGAGGCAATCCGTCTGCTTGTTTGCCTTCCTATAACATAAAAAAAACTACAAGTAGGATGTTGGTAAAATTTATGTGGGACTTTTTTTTTAGAAAACATTTGCAATCGTTCGAAAAAATATTAATTATCAAATCGCGACGTGGTACCTACCTAGTGAAATAATTGAAGTCGGTTTTCGCACTTTTAATGCGCTTAATTTTAAAAACCTAAATTTTAAAAACCAACTTAATTTTTTAGTCTAAAGTGTGAAGGTTTGCATATTTGTTTTCTTTTTTATCATTTTATATAAATTTTTAATAAGTTTAAATAAGAACAGTTTCGAAAAGCTTCCCGCGGGCGACTTTTATAACTTCAATAAGCAGACAAAGCCGCCTAGCTCTATGGTTGTAAGTTGTGTTTATTCCAAACGTTAACGCGAAAATTGACATAGTTTTTGATATTTCCCGCTAGATGTCACTGGGTAGATGGCTTACGGGGTAGGCAGAGAGTATCGACTGCCAAACCTAACGATCCTTACAAACCCGTCTGGCTTCCTTTACATTCATTGCCCTTTTCATTCAAACACGCCGATTTCGGAGACGGGTTTATTTGACACTTTTTTTATGATAATGGAAGGCAAACAAGAAGACATATTATCGACGTATATATCCCGATGGTAAGAAATTCACGCTGCCTAGCGACACCAAAGGTTGTAATTGCGTTGCCAACCTGAGGCCGGGATGTTACGCCTTGAGCAAAAGTAAGATTGCCGGCTACCTTACCCTACGAACAAGAACACGTCAACGGCAAGCATTAGACGTTAAGGCGGCAGGAAAAGGTAAGGCGGACGTACCAATCCGGGCGAGTCGCTGCGAAACTCTACTACCTAGTAGAACGTCACGATGTTAGTGACGGTAAGCTTATGCTCGCCTTTTACTAGCTACCTGGCAGGGAGGTAGATGGTATATTCTGCAAAGGAGCCCGGACCAACACGGGGACAACAGTTTTCTCGTTAGTTTATTGAATATCAGCTATCAAGTCCATAGCACTATACCAACAAGCTAATATAACATTAAAAATGGCAGAAACTTACTTGTGCTGCAGAAATGATGGCAGGAAACATATTAGCGTCTCCACCGCCAGCCCTCTTGCCTCTCTCACTATCATCGTCGGATTCAGAACCATGAGGAAACGAAGAATCAGTCAGTCTCAATTTGAGGCAGTCACGTCGCATCACTTACACTAGTTACACTTTTGGTATATCTTTGGGAATGTTTTTCGTTTATTTGCTAGATGTATATAAGAAGTTATAATATTTATAGAGCTAAATGATTTTTGTATTAACTATATGTACCTATCTATTTTTGACAACCCTATGGCAAAAATAGCCCGGTTTATCGCTAGATAAGGTTATGAAATAGATTTTAGCCATAAACCAAGATGTTTTCAGTATTTTGTTATCACTACATAGTATAAAACAAAGTCCCTTCTTCTGGCCCTATGCCCCTTTGTATGTTTAAATCTTTAAAAGTACGCAATAGATTTTGATGTGTTTTTTTTAATAGATAAAGTGATTGAAGAGGAAGGTTTATATTATGTATATTTTATAGCCGAAGCGGGCCGCTAGTTTATTGATAAGTTTTATTTAAGCCTGAAAACTATTCCGCATTTTAATTCAAATTAACAGTTATTTTAAAAGCGATCCATTGCTATGTGTCATATATTAAGCGATCGTAAGGGTTTGTTAGTTACGTTATACAAATTTGCAATTTTTGTAGACCGATAGTGACTCTGCGGAACATGTTAACAGTGAGCTAGACGTCTCACATAGGAGGACAAAAATTCTAGAACATCTCAAAATATTAATTGTTTTACGCAAGACATAAGATATGTTGCTAATAAATCAACAATTATAAGTAGTTCTCGGTGGCCCACACAATATTTTTGCATCTATCCAAGGTCGGCGAGTAGGAATACACCTTCTATACATATACTTGTATCATACAAACATCGATTCAAGCTTTTGTGAAGCTAGAGTAAATTCTACATCGCGATATTACTTTTTTATGTATCAAATAGACGACTTCGAACGACTTTCTATTAAATCTGTGTCCAGACTATAAGTACTTCTTGCTGCAGTTATATGACAGGTAGACTTGTACAATAGGTCTAATATCCCGGCTAGAGGACAATGACGCACCTACAACGTCTATGGTGTTTACATGCCTCGGTAATATTTTCTTACTACCAGGAGAGTGGTGTGCTCGTTCATTATCTTCGCTGTCAACACATAGTATAAAACAAACTCGCTTCCTCTGTCCCTTTATGTGCTTAAATATTTAAAACTACGCAACGGATTTTGATGTATTTTTTTTAATAGATAAAATGATTGAAGGTGAAGGTTTATACGCATATTTTATACCCGTGCGAAGCAGAGGCAGGCCGCTAGTTACACATAAAAATAGAGCATGTTACACAAATACCTGCCCAATCGGAAATCAAACCCTATCCTCGTCGATGATCATGTTTAGTAGTCTACTAACGACGCAGCATTAATCTGAAGACAGGAGCAGTTCGTTGACTGATGACTCTGTTTTTCGATCAGCACAAACAACGTACGGACAGACATTGTTATAAATATTTGGACAGAACATTCTTAAACACACTATCCTGGATTTTAAGCTACTTTAAGAACACACGTATTTTCGTTTGTTATTTGTTTAAAACTCCAAAACGGTGGATATAATACTACCTACTAGCGGTGCCGGTGAACTTCGTTCCACCCGGTCTGTTTATACGGGAAAACCTAAAAACACACTATCCTAGCTTTCTACTTAGATACTTAAAAAACACACGTATTTTCGTTGGTTATTTGTTTAAAACTCCAAACCGGGGGATAAAATATTACCAACTAGTTATGCGGCGAACTTCGTTCCATCTGTTCTGTGCATATGGGAAAATTTAAAATGTTGTTTTTCCTAGTTTCCTTAAAGTTTATCCTTTTTTCTTGTGTTGCAAACCTTCCCTGGACTTCCATGAATAATTCAAAACTAAAAACAGTCAAATCGGTCCAGCCGTTCTCGAGTTTTAACGAGACTAACGAACAGCAATTGAATTTTATATATCAGAAGAATACCTTTTATTCTTTATTAGCGGCCCGCCCCAGCTTCGCACGGGTATAAAGTATACAAATAAACATTCCTCTTCAATCAATTTATCTATTAAAAAAACCGCATCAAAATCCGTTGCGTTGTTTTAAAGATTTAAGCATACAAATGCACATAGGGACAGAGGAAGCGACTTTGTTTTATACTATGTAGTGATTGTACCGACAAACAAAAGAAAAGGCGTTTTATTAACAAATAGAAACTAAAGGTTTAACCTAATACCAAGGTTTAACCTAATATTTCAGTTTTTGTTACACCGTGACCTAGACTATAATATCAACGTCAACCTTTGCGTATTATACTACTATTTAAATTATGTGCCTCGGCTTTACACTTTTTACTCTTTTTACACTTTATACTTTTATTTATAAATTGTCTGACCTAATCTAAATTTAAGCTAAATTATTTATTATTAAATAGCAACCCTCTAAATATCTTTAAAATAGAATCGGATTTCTAAAGCTTGACGAATATAGCCGAAGCGCATAATTTAAACAGTACTACTATGCTTATGTCTATGTTTATTAATAAGACGGTAGAAAATTTATTTCTGCATATTATAATCGAGTTTATATTGCTTAAAAATCAGAAGTCAAAGCAAATAAAAAAGAAAAGCAGAACTAATTTTACACATTTGTAAAATTAATCTTTCTTTGTTTATCAGTTCTTAGTATTGCGTTTTAGTGTGATTAATATATTACTGAACAGATACTGATGAAATTTAGAATGTTTTAGTTTAACAAGGGAAAGTCATAAACATACATACATATCTTCACGCCAAGTCCCTAACGCGTTGGGCAGTCTTACTTCCTCTACATTCATTACCTTGGTCATACGAACAAGCTGGTTTCGGGGACTCTTGACGCACGCTCGGATAAAACTAGGAGGGTTACTCTTGAATTTCGATATCATGCGAATTGGAATCGGAATCGTATACGTCATTTTAGGTATTGTAGGCTAAATTAAATATAATCACCTTTTAAATAAATTGAAATTGGTTTCTCCAGTAAAATGTTTGGAGGTAACACATAAACAAACATACAGCCAAATTGAGAATTTCGGAAGTCCCTAAAAAATTACTAGTGATTGTAGTGACCATCGGATTCTTTGTATGTTTGGGAAATATTCCGCTCAAGGCTGCAAAGTAGGAAGATACGAATATGAAATACCTATAAATACATTCATATAGGAAACTATAAAATCATAAGAGCGTTTTATTGAAACCTATACAAGGTCGGTGTTAACTAATGTTAACAAAATCTAGTAGTCGCTCTTTGGTCAAATTTCGACCATAATAAATTGTAATATCTTGTTGATAAGAACGGCATCTTCATTTCTCAAGAACAACTACTTTGTTTCCAAATTTTTTAGTGCGTCATCTGTGATCTTTTATCTTTATCATCAATATATTTGTTTGTATCTGTCAAATGCATGGTAGTGTGGGTAATGTTTTATTTATTCATTTAATGTAGGTACTTTTAAGCATTATTATTGAAAAATGTTAGCGTTCTGCACTTCTCCTACACATAAACTATAAATGTGCCAAATTTTATGCTCCTGCGTCCGTATAAAGCGGTCCAAAGTTTTGGCATCACGTATTAATATATAGATAATTCTCGAGTGAGTATATACCAATAATTTCACTAGTGGCTAACAGTTTTCACAAGTAATTATAACTCACCAGCGAAGGCCTGCGGCTTCGCCCGCGTTTTCACAGGAACCCGTTGCGGGATCGGGATTAAAAGAAGCCTATATGGTAATCCAGATCACAATCTACTAGTGTCCCAAATTTAGGTAAATCCGTTCAGCCATTCGTGCGTGAAAGAGTAACAAACATCCATACATACATATTCCTAAATTTTCGCATTTATAATGTTTATTATTTATGCAAAAAACTAAACACCTACAGGTTGGCAACGCACTTTTATACTTTTTGCTACCTCAAACTGTATCTAGAGGAATCTGAATTATTTTAAACTTTACAGAGGTGCAAAACATTTTACAAGGCTACAAAGATAAATACAGATGAAAGCCTGCAAAGCTCAACTAAATCAAAAGCAACGGGTGAGCTTATCACGAACAAAAGCTACAAAATGTATTTTCCATAAAAAATATGAAACACTTTTGTAATATAAAAAGTTGGATAAAGCCCACTATACTAGTAACATTTCATATTTAATATTTTTGTGATATTAAAACGAAAAAAATAGGACGAATTTCCTAATGACATAAAATATGTTTAGAAGTGAAAACTTCGTTAACGGCGTTGCGCACTTTTTTTAGAATGGGTAAAAACTTCTAAAGTTGCTTCAGGACACGTAACCTGATCGAAAATTCGTAAGACGGATAGAGAGTAAACAGCCGGCGCGGCGTAAGAGAAGAATTATCCTACTCTTGTAGGGCGTTTGCGCGCATGTTCGTGTTGTCATGTTTGTGCACGATATAATATGATAGTGCTTTCACACTGATAATTAAAGTAATTCGTGCGAGATTATTCCCTACCCACTCCAAAATATTAAAAATACACAACGTTAATATGCAAGTTTTCACTTTTGCTGCACTCCCAGAGTGCAATCCGTCGTTTTTTTTAGTTTATGTGACAAGATAGCGAACAAGCATATTTCTTTCCTGACGGTTAAAGACAACCGTGGCCTAGGCATAGCCACAATAGGTGTTACAGGTGCGCTACAGTCCTGTGGACATGGTATTAAGCCTATAGTGCAAGTCTGCTAGCAAACCTATATTCCGAACCGCAACAGGAAATGATCAATATGGCGATAGAAATAAGTAAGGCGATATATCTCTACCCGGAAAAAATACTGCACAGAACTCTACTAAGCTTATGCTCATTGCTCATCTCCTTCTAACTGCTAGACAAGGCAAGGCACATTTCTCAAACACTGATACTTTGACGGTAAGAAGGACGGCGTTTCCAATCACGGCTATTAAGTAAAATTTAGCAATTAGCGATTAGAACGCGATCGATTGCTGTGTATCAAATTAAACTTTTTTTATGACATTGGAAGGCAAACAAGCAGACGGATTTCCTGATGGTAAGAAATTCCCGCCGCCTAGAGACACCAAAGGTGGTAATGGTGCGTTGCCAACCAGAGGCCGGGATGTTAGGCCTCAACTTAATTAAAGCAATTGATTTTGCTAGTAACACATATGTATATCGTCGTTTTTATACAGAGGCTCGAACCGTCATGCCTTAGATAGACACTAATACTTACTTTGACGTCAGAAAGGTATAAGCGTTTCTAATCACTGCTTTTAAGTAAAAATTAGCAATCGGCGATTAGAACGCGATCGATTGCTTCGTATCAAACAAAACTTAACAAAAGCAACTGATTTTGTCCTGCTACGTAATACGAATTAGCAATTATTGTAATTTTTTTTTTGCAATTACTACTCTATTGCAAGTTGCATAATAAAGCTGCCAGATATTCAACAAAGAATTTACCAGAGGCACTAAACATTTCACAAAGCTACAGATAAATGCGAGTAAAAGCTCGGGCAATAAAGCTTAACTAAATTAAGCCCGCCACGGGTGAGCTTATCATGAACAAAGAAAGCTGCAAAAAGTTCTTCAAGAAAAGAAATGTACATTCTTTAATATAAAAAGTTGGATAAAGTTTAACTTATCTTCGTTTCCTTCGTTTAATAAAAGACTCAAGCTCAACTTGTAGTTTTGTATAATACATTTATCACGCGATTTTCAAATTTATTTTAAAACAGACTAGCAGCCCGCCCCGGCTTCGAATGGGTATAAAATATATGTTCATATAAACGTTCTTCTTTCTAACACTTTATCCACTAAAAAACATCATCAAAATCCGTCGCGTAGTTTGAAAGATTTAAGCATACAAAGGCACATAGCGACAGACAACACGACTTTGTTTTATACTATGTAGTGATTGAACATAATGTTTAAGAATGATCCCATATTAATTTTATGATAATCGATTTAGTACTTTACTGAACCAAACATAAGGCCAATTTTAAATCTAGCTCAATTTTATCAAATGGGTATTATTAAAATTGTGCTCTCGCCTCTGTGGTCTAGTGGCTCATGTTTTAGACTTGACTGCAAGACTTCCCCGGTTCGAATCTCGAGCCCGGTAATAAAAATTAAATTTGGTTTTTCCAATTTTTGTTGTGCCCGGTTGGCGATAGGCTTGCCACCTATCACATTATGGGACTTAGAGTCTTCGGTTAGTCTTTGGTGCCCTGGTTGTGCCTCTGGCTACCTCTTCGGGGATATGGGCGTGAAGATACTTTTTTTGTGGTACATAAATTAGAAGTAATTTACTAGCTTGCTATAAATATATATCTAAATGAGCACATTCATTAAAAGGGAAGATTGTTATCAACTAATTACAGAATAAGTACACAGACATACTACATATATATGTACACATTTCAATTGTTACTATCACCTGAAGGTGATATATGTCCCCCGGGAACCTGTTAAGATTTATTCGTACCAAGGCCTAACCCCAATATCTAATATATTTAAACTAAAATTCATTACTTGTCGCCTCTGTGGTCTAGCGGTTCAGTTGTTGGACTTGACTGCATGAGGTCCCGGGTTCGAATCTCGGGTCGAGCAACAAATAGAAAATTGGGTTTTTCCAATTTTCTAATAAAAAAAATGTTGCTCGGGATAGGATATGTGCCCGATTGGCGATAGGCTTGCCACCTATCACATTGTAGGACTTAGTATCTTCGGCTAGTCGTGGGTGTCCTGGTTGTGAATCTGCTTTCCTCTTCGGGGATATGGGCGTGAAGATACTTTTTTTAATTCATTACTATCGCTTCAGCCGTCTTGGAACATACACACAAACATACACAATTACGTATATATGTCAGTATAATTTTAATAACAATTGTTTTCGACAGAGGATCCCTAGTCAAAACCACCTACCTCATATTCTTATAAGGACAGGTTCTCAATTCTACTGTATTTTTTAATTAGGAAGTTAATTACAATAGTAGTCAAGGATAAAGCAATATTAAGGTTCTTTAGGAATTTACCGATTACCATATCTCCTTATCCTCCAACCCCAAACGGTTTTACTAATCAAGGCGACCCGTCACAAAATTGTACCCTAAAATAGTCAGAGAGACTATAAAGTACACACAATTAACCTTAATCTCTCTGCTTTTTGACTACTTACGCCAAAATACCTACATGCAAGAGCCAAATTCAGGTGTGTTGACGTTGTCCTTCCCTGACTATAAACATTTTTTTTACATATGAAACTTTTCCTGACAATAACACAAAAAAATATCAGCAAAACTGGTCCATCCGTTTACGTAATGGAAAGGCGGACTAATTTTTGCATATAAGATAATTTATCTTACTTAATTTTCATAGTTTTTTTTATGTAAGAGTTTAGGGAGCACAAGACTCTCCAGACGGAAAAAGACAACCATGGCCAGTAGACATAGATACCTATATATCTATATATATCTAAACCATGACCGGGATATTAGGGCTATCTTGCAAGTCTACCAGCTACATATCAGAGCGTAATATGACAGTCATTCTGGCTGCAGGAATAGGTAAGGCGATGGATCCCTAACCGCACAGGTCGCACAGCACTCTACCACAGTGAACTATTTATACATATATAAATTTTACGCCATTAGGAGTAACATTCCAAAACATCATTCCCTAATAGATCTCGACGTCATAACTATCGGTTAAATTTCAGCGAAATCCATTCCTATTTCAGCTGTCCGTTAATACATCTGTCACCTTACATTAACACTAAAACACGGAATTATAGGAATCACACGGAACCATCCTTTCCCGTGTAATTTCGTAAATAACATGTCCGGAATTATCAATGTTATTCAGGTAGCATAGATTTCTAATTCACGAGCATTGTTCACTACCGAAACGCATTTAGACGCCATATCGTTAAATTCCTGTATTTTTTCTATTCTCACTATTACATTGGTGTTATTACTACGTGATATACCATTTTAAATATATATTAACTCACGAGAACGTCATTTTTGCTTTGAATTACTCAGAAATTATTATTTTTTGGTGTTTTTTGGTATACGTATTTCGGGAGCGTCCAACGCCCACCGACGTTCTGGACGCCATGCGCGGCACTGACTGAAAGCGGCATCGTTTTCACAGGAATGAAACACTACAAGTGATTTCATGAAAATCAGGATGTATTTCCTTGATGTTAAAGTTCATTTTCCCACAATTGTATGTATATATAGGATGTCCCTTTTGTTGAAACATTTGTTCCGCTCGTACTAGTGGATTCTTTCATTTGGAAGCTACAATCGTTATATTGACTGTCCTAGGTGATTTTGGTTAGTGGATACTAAACTGGCTGTTTGGGGTTTATGAGTTTTCTTTGTTGCTTGTTTAGTATAGATTGTACTCCACAAGGAAAGATAGTAGTACATAAATAGATGCTTTTGTTGTAGCCGCCCGCCTTTCATAAATGCAGTCCGCGTTAATATATTCCGCCCGCCTTAAGTACAGTTAGCGCTATATTAATATTTCTAAGATTGGACATCACTACATAGCATAAAACAAAGTCGCTTAATTGTCCCCATGTCCCTTTATATGCTTAAATCTTTAAAATTATGCAACGGATTTTGATGCGGTTTTTTTAGATAAAGCAATTGAAGATGAAGGTTTATATGTATATTTTATACCCGTGCAAAGCAGGGGCGGGCAGCTAGTATTATAATGAAAAAGAGAAGTGTCGACTTGCATAAACGGTATAAATACTCATGTATTAGTAGATAGTGCTAATAAGTAAAAAGGATGAAAATATGTTGCGGTTACTGTATAATAGGTAAGTACATAGTCTTATTAGATTAAGCAGATAAAAATATATTTCGGTATAGGATTGGCTTGAACTTGTCTGCTGTAACCATATTTCGTCACACTTTTTTCTTTTTTCTGTAAAAAATATAATATAAGTAAATTATCTACAATGCCAGTTACAATGACTAAAAAAGCCATATTACAAAAAGTATAAAGAAATCAATTTTATTTATTTGCGGAATATGTGTGTTAAAAAGTTTTTACAAAGATATTTAAGCATACAACATATTCTACAACATTGTGGTGTGCAAATATTTAAGAAATAATAATTGGAAAATTTTAATAAATGTTTAATGTTAAAATCGGTGTAACCATTTACCAGTTTTATGAGATTATCTATAAATTAAATTGATGTATTATTACTTAGTTTTAGTAATAACTACTCCTTAACAATAACAAATAAAAAAAACATACAAAACAAAATATGTGCATGCATGTAGGTACACGAGGATACCACGGTTGATATTTCAAAATTTAAAAAAAAAGCGTTTTTTTTTACGTTTACGTTTTTTTAATGCAAAGGAAGTTAGGCAGGATGCAAGGATCACGACATTTGGCATTCGATACTCTCTACCTACCGCGTAAGAGAATTGGCGTGAAGATAAAATTTCCTGCGGCTACGCCCGAATATTTAAGTTTTCTCTTTTACCTCTTTAGACATCTTGTTAAAAAGTAGCCCATGTCATTTCCCAGAATTCTAGCCTAAAAACTATAAGATAACACAGTTTTGTAAAAGAAATACAAAGAAACACATTTTTTTATATTAGGATGAATTAAAAAAATAGTGTGTTTTGCCAACGGTACCGTTCGATATTTGAAACACGTAGGGGAATGCCAAAGCGCTACGCTGCAAGTAACTGAATTTCCCTCACTGTAATGTAACGTCATCCTCTACGTCTTAAATATTATACGAAATTACAAGTGAACAATCTTACATAGTTTAATCTTGTATGTATATATAAAATTCTTGTATCACGGTGTGCGTGATTGAACTCCTCCGAAACGGCTGGACCGACTCTCATGAAATTTTGTGAGCATATTGAGTAGGTCTGAGAATCGGCCAAAATATATTTTTAAATGACTTGGGGGACTTCTTTCTACTAAAATCTCGTCTAATAAAAGTAGCAGAACAACGTCTCCTGGGTCAGCTAGTCTTTTTATGAATTTTGTATAAATAACATTTTTGCAATTACTGAAAAACACGTGTTTTTCAAATAAGTAGCATATACAGATTTTAAAATAAAATAAAAGAAAATAACTAAACGTTTAGCTAACAAAATAAAAACAATTATAATTGTTTTATGCGCGCCGGGATATGACGACCCTATCACCGCTCGTAGTAATCTAGTAACTTTGGTTATGGATAAAATCATTGATAGTTAATCTGTATTAGGCGGTCCACTTGGCAGCGTAGTATGAGATACAAAGATCGACGAACCAGTAACATCTATTAGGAAAACCCTTACTTGTTTGCTATTAATGCTATTAAGAAAATAAATATTCTACTAAACAACTAAACCTGGTATTGAGTTGGTTGCTTAGAGATAGTCTTGCCTATTTAGGCTAGCCAGATAAATGAAATCTTATACTTATGAAATATTAAACAATGGTTCTAGGTTACTATGTGAGTCTGAGATATGCTCTATGTGATCTCTAATCACATTGTGTTATTGTTAATAAATTTGAGAAGTATTAAATTAATAACTGCATTTTCTCGCAAGAAGCAGGTTGGCACTGGTTTCCAATTAGTTCAGCGCAATTTAATGTATGTATGAGGCAGTATGTTGCTTTCTTGACGAACTGTCTATTTAACTAAAGATTTACACATCACTATCAAGATGTTCCATTCAAATAGCTTAATGGCATAACACACACTAATTACAATATAAAAAATTATGTCCTATGCCAACGGCAGTTTTAAATAGTGAAGAAGTCTAAAAGAAGTGCCAAAATCTGAAATTCTAGAACTAAATAGGTTTAATAATTGCAAACAAAACGTAGGGCTTACTTTTCATACTACTAACAGTTTAAAAAAAGTCATGAAAATTGCCAACAATAGGTTCAACATTTAAAACTCGTAGCGGAATGGCAAAGTGCTACGGCTAAATTTAACTGATTCTCTACTTAATACTTACATGAACATTATTATTACAATTATTATTTTTATATTTTAGGTCAGCTAACAAGCACTGGACCTTCTAGATAACGGTAAGACATAACTGTGACCTATTGACATCGTAGATGTTATAGGTGTGTTGTAGCCCTATGGTTGTGGTATTAGGCCAATTTGTGGAAGTATGCCAGATACTCTACCCTATAAAGGATCATGACAGTCATTATAGCGGCAGGAATAAGTAAAGCGGTGTGTCCCTAACAGAAAAAAACTGTTACACAGCATTTTAGCACTGGTGTTCAAATTGGTGATGACTGCTGACTTTTTTAACCAACGCTCGCATAAGAACTGCCTGGCAGAGAGGCAGGCGACAATTTTCGTAAAAAGGGGTCCAAAGTGTTTGTTCACGTAATAATATTATATTATCCTTAAAAATAGATTTTATTAATATACTAGTAACAAAAAGAATATTTCAAAAAGTTTTATAAATTGCTAACTATTTCACATTCAGAGCACGTAGCGGGAAGCTCTACGGCTGCATCTAACAAAGTTTTCCTTGCAACCTCTACGTCTTGAATAACATTCTTGTAGAAAATTCTTACTACCTCAACTTTCAAGTGACTTAACCGCAAATAATATACTTTTTTTATGACATCGGAGGGCAAACAAGCAGACGGATTTCATGATGGTAAGAAATTCACACCGCCTATAGACCCCAAAGATGGTAATGGTGCGTTGCCAACCTGAAGCCGGGATGTTAGGCCTTGAGTAAAGGTAAGTTCACCGGCTACCTTACCCTCCAAACCGAAACGCCTCATGGGGTTATGGCGGTGGTAGTAATCTGGATGAGTCGCGCAACTCTACCACCTAGTCAGATGTCACGGTGCTAGTGACGGTAAGCCTATGCTCGCCCTTTACGAGGTGCCTGGCAGGAAGGCAGATAGTATATTCTGCAAAGGAGCCCTGACCAACACAGGAAAATTGATTATTTAGTTTAAAAAAAGTATCTTCACGCCTATGTCCTCGAAGAGGTAGGCTGAGGCATAACCAGGGCACCCACGACTAGCCGAAGACGCTAAGTCCCACAATGTGATAGGTGACAAGCCTATCTCCAACCGTCGTTATTTTTATAAGAAAATTGAAAAAAATATATTTTCTAGTTTTCTTTTGGTGCCCGACCTAGAGATCTAACCCAGGACCGCTAGACCACAAAAGATATTTTAATTATTGAATTCTATGATTATCCTATCGTTACCACACATTTATAGAAGCGAGATACAGATGTGTCAGAAAAATCATGAAAGTATGATAAATGTTGAAGAAATGAGAACATCACGAAAGATCTGTGGAGTTACGATCGCCGATCGCATTCGCAACAGCGAGATCAGAGAGAAAGTTTGTTTGAAAAAAAAAACCGTTAAGGTAAAAATCAGACTTGAGTTGAATCAAGCTTCGTCTGTTCGGTTATGTGGAAGGAGTTAATGTAGATGGATGTAGGTACCCGGAGAGACCTATGTTGACATTCCACGGGCAAATCGCTCGGGTATTTTGAATTATATGATAATAAAAATCTCCGAAATCGGCTTATTTATCTATGAAAAAAGTGGGAAATGTGTATAATCCCAAACACTGGATACTCTCTCCCTACTCCGTAAGGGAATTGGCGTGTACCTACCACTTTGCTCGCGTGGGAGTTACTAGTGTTTTCGCCCGAAATCTTTTTCCCTGGGAATTTCGAGAGAAAAGGTAATGTGAAGGAAGCAAATTAGATTTGCAAGTGTCAAAAATCTGCCTACCCCGCAAAAGTAATGACGTAAAGAAATATACCTGTATGTTGTGTGAGAGTCTTATGTACATGTTAGTACTATTGTATGCCACCGCCTACGTTATCTCCTGAACTGACTTCCACCAACAATGTATCATACATAATGTCGGGAAACACGTAATGTATGATCTAAGTGACGTCATCGTATGTTTTTAGAACCACTTCGTAAAGTGTATTTATAAAGTGACTTTCATTACTAAATTTAATGTTTTACATAGATTTACACATTGGAAAATTTAATTTTAGATCGATAGTTAGATACCATCGCCTCTGTGGTCTAGCGGTTCAGGTGTTGGACTTGACTACATGGGTTCCTGGGTTCAAATCCCCGGTCGGGAAACAAAAGGAAAATTTGGTTAGCGATAAGCTTGTCACCTAACACGCTGTGGGACTTAGTGTCTTCAGCTAGTCGTGGGTGCCCTGGTGCCTCGACCTACCACTTTGGGGATATGGGGGTGAAGATACCTTTATCATAATCAGTTCGGCTAGTTTTGATGTGAAAAAAATAGATAAACCGCACTAACATTTTTAACATTAGTACGGAAATATTTGATATTTTTTTAATACCTGTTACATTTATATGATAGGGTGTTGAAATTAAGTATAATAGACAACCAATCTTAAACAATTTCTCGAACATTTTACATTCAGTCTATCAACTAGGATTTACAAATGTACAGTCGAAACCAAAAATGATGAGAATATTTTAATTATATCGCAAACGGATAAAAGCTGCAGTCCGTTGCAGAAAAGTGAACGGTTGCTCGCTTAGACTCTGTTGTCATAAAAAATTAAACATTGTTCTAAAAAAGAAAGAAAGCAGAATATGTTATATTATAATATTATTAGGATATTTATTTATTTTTAACAAGGCCAGACTCCACTGGCTTTCGTACGCCAACATTTTAGTTTTTTGCTTTTCCGCGAGAGTCATACACACTTAGTGTACAGGGAAAAAAATTACTTAGCTTTTTCGTGCTCACTGATACGCTTGAGTTACCTTCGACTCGTTAAGGCCAATCCAGACAAAAGAACATATTTCTTTGATTGTGACTGTTAGGCAAAATTGTACACAATGCGTTGAATGATTCAAGATAACTTTAAAACGATATTATTATTATATTATTATTATACATTGCTGTTTTTAGTAAAAATGTGTTATTTATAAGATAATTAATAAAAATCGAGTTGCGTCAGATTTTTTTTTTGAAAAACTCACGAAATTTCTAATACAAACACTTTTTTTTTTGGAATGACTATTGCGTTGCCAACCTCGCGGTTTTTGCAACTTCACCGGGCTTTAACAATACAAACACAAAACTCCAAATACATATGT
>NJDD01001855.1:306782-319074 GCA_002245505.1 Calephelis nemesis
ATAGCGAACAAAGTACATGCATTAAGCCGCGCGTTGCGAGCTGGAAATGAAGACCTAATACGCTGTTTTATTACATTGCTGTTTTTAGTAAAAAATGTGTTATTTATTAGATAATTAATAAAAATCGAGTTGCGTTAGATTTTTTTTTGAAAAACTCA
This sequence comes from Calephelis nemesis, assembly GCA_002245505.1. NCBI lineage: Eukaryota > Metazoa > Arthropoda > Insecta > Lepidoptera > Riodinidae > Calephelis > Calephelis nemesis. Next base: position 306,941 of record NJDD01001855.1, read on the forward strand.
CGAAATTTCTAATACAAACACAAAACTCCAAATACATATGTACGTCTATCATGTACAGAATCCATAGTTACATTTTTCGTTACGCTGTCATTTACACGGTGTATATTTTGGTAACCCATACATTTTTAAATTATTAGAATTTTTGTGAATGACTGTACCTGAATAGCAAAAGCCAGAGACACTGATTGAAAAAAAATGTACGACGTATTAAGCCCACGCACAACTCGAGGCAGGGCTTAAGCACGACTTTGTTAACACAAAAATAGCTCTAAACTACTAACTATAAAAGTTAATTTACAACGCTCTGATCTTTTGTATCATATGTTAATATACGAAGTATTTGAGGTTATTAAACTAGTGATTATCTTACTTAATATTAACATATTTTAACGGTCGGTATATTTAACATGATATCGTTTTAGAGATTTGTAATAATAATCGCTAAAAGGATGAGTATATTTCTTTTAGGGTTCCTTGTCAAGCAGCGGATGGAATAGACAAACTCAGAGTTCTAAAACAATAGGGAGTAGTACTCGTATATAATATAAAAAAAATTGTCATGTTGCTGCACTTTATTATATACTAGCGGCCCGCCCGGCTTCGCTCGATTATGAACTATAAATAAACCTTCCTCTTCACTCACTTTATTTGTTAAAAAAAACCACATCAAAATCCGTTGCGTAGTTTTAAAAATTTAAGCATACAAAGGGACATAGGGACAGAGAAAGCGACTTTGTGTTATACTATGTAGTACATAGGTTCTGCAGACACTCTACTTCAAAGCCAAGTGCCGTTGGTAGCTTTTGCTTTGGGAGTTGATGTCATCTCTTCTCTAAAGCGTATTTTTAAGAAATTTTGAAAGAAAGTACAGTAAAGTAAGAAATAAAGTGGATCGATTAATAGTTGTTTTGTTTTTTTTCTGAAAGTCATCACTTTTTATTCAAAATTACATATACATCATTAAAAATTTATTATCTAAAACCATTTAAAAACGTGGTATTATTAAAAATATTAACATTTTTTAACAGGCAGATAAGTTGGAAAGTATCGACCTTTTAGAAAAAAACATGCAGAATTATTTTTTTTACATATCCATTGTCGCCATTAACCGTGATACAAAAAATCTTCTCCAAGGGGAGGTGGCGTCAACTCCTAAAGCAACTAAGTCTTCGGGTTCTTGTACATAGTGATAACTTTGCAGTACAAAAAATCCGTGCTGCTCGACAAAACAAGGTTTAAAGAAATTTCTCAAAAAACTCCACGAGGTTTTTATAACTTCGCCGAGCTTTAAACAGTATAGCCAAATTTTGTGTCTACGTATTGGGCTAAAATCTAACATAAAATGTCCAATGTGGTTTTCTCTTTATATTAGTATGTAGGTACAACTGTACATTTTTTTAAGATCATAAAATTATCTTAATAGACCCGTTTCTCATAAACCTTCATATTTATTTTATTACATTATTTTATTAATTTGAACATGTCGATATAAACTTTCTTGCCTTTATAAGTAAAGGTCCTAGGTGGTATTTGTTAAAGTTCGAATAAATTGGTGACACTGCCTTACATATTCCTGCTGTCATAACATCAGTCCTTGTTATGGGTTTAGAAGGCGTAGGATAGCCGGTTTTGTAAAATTTTCCGGCTATCCGACTTCGTGAACTCCGCAAATGCCTTAATTGCCTATTACGTCATATACTTTTGTAAATTAGATTTACAGGCAAAACAGACAAGCCCACTGAGTTTCTTTCGCAAGATCTTCTCAGTGAGTGGCCTCGTTCCGATCCGGTGGTAGTTTTTAGAACTAGTATATAGACGCGTCACAAGAATCTTTGTATAGATCTACGAGCGTAAACATATTTTAAATTTGAATATTATAAAATACTTATTTACAGCCACTACAAAAATCTACCTTTTTGTTAAAAAAATCACACTTAATTTAATTGCGGAATAAACCTAACAACATTTGGGTTGGTGACCAGTGGCTGAACGAAGATTTTCACAAAGTTTAAAACTTTTATTTAAAAAAATATCAGTAGTCTATGGTGTAATAGAAATTATAATGCCAACCTTGATGCATTTAATCCTGTATGTCAATAAGTAACTAAACCGATTTAGTTGTTCTGTTTTTTTACCTCCAAAAATCTAGGAAGTCATTTTTAAACATTCCTGTCAAATGTGACGAAAATACGTTTTGTGTTGCCACATCAAACGCGTTAACCCCTCTTAAGGAAAGTTTTGTTATTTTATGGTTACACCACTTTTATTAATAACGTTTTCAATGAAATTAGAACTTGGTGACTCAGGGAGTAACTAGTACAGTTGCAAGATCGGATAATACTTGGAGTAAGCGATTTTCTTTAATAAGACGGTAACCGAATTATAAACAAGGAATAAAGTACTCCAAGGCTTAACCTGGTATTATTACTCCTACGTTAGTCCATGTTTATTAATAAAACAGTACAGATTTCTACAGATTTTATTCTTTCTTTATTTGTTGAGAAATATCCTAATCACGAGAAAATGGCTAGGGTTTAATAAGTGACTTTTTTCTATCTCCAAATTTGTGAAGAATTACCATATTCACTAGAAATTTAAACAATTAAACTTCCATTGTACGTCCGAGTTAAATGTAAACTGGAAGTTTCAGCAAGACCATGAGCGTCTCAGCCATGACCCAGAAACAATTGCAGTTGCCTAAGCTTTGAGTAACAAGAATGCTGTGAAACAGTGTGAAGCTTAAATATTTGTATACACTTTTATAAATAGCACATATTTTAATTAGTCATTATAGGCCACTCAGAGAAGTCAATTAACATATTTTAATCCACGGTAAAGTTACATTTTGTATTGAACATATCGACTTCATAAATGATCATAAGATGATTAACATCCTTAAGTGCGGCCGTAAATCTACATTTTCTATACAAAATTGTGGCTTAATGATAGATTAAATAGCAATTGACCTCTCTGGGTGCTGTTGTTAGCTATACTAATAAGTATAAATGTTCATTTTGTCATTAAGTGTGTATCTTCACGCCCATATCTAGAAATATTAAGAAATCAAATAAACATTTTAAACATGGACAAAAGATATCCATGCATAACTACCACGGGTCTAGACAGAGTCGTGCACCGGTACACCCAAGCTAAAAGAGCCTCAAGACCGAGTGTATCTAGAGATCGTCTAAGCTGAAATGCCACGCCCTACTCCTAAATTACTTGTAGTTTAAATAGATGTGTCAGGGCGAATGTTAATGACTTCATATCTGTTTGTCTGTGTGTGTGTCAATTTTTTCGAGAACTGAAATCTGTCTACGTACAGATTGGTCAACTATCGCATGTTGACATCCGCAAAAAAAAACTTCGTTTACAAAAAGCTGTCATACTGTATGGAATAAGATGTCTGCTTTATCTCACGTTCTGACCATTTATAAAGTAGTTAAGCAACAAATCCGAAGACACACTTTAACATATACTAGTGGGCGCCCGTTGGTCGAAATTCGACCAAAATAAATTTTAATATCTTGTTGATAAAAACTCCATCTCCATTTCTGAAGACCAACATTCTTTCCAAACTTTTTAGTGCGCCCTCTGTGATCGTTTGTCGTTATCATCAAGATATTTGTTGTGTGTGTGTCAAACGCATGGTAGTGTGGGTAATGTTTTATTTATTTAATATATTATAAGCATTATTATAGCAAATTATTGGCGTTCTGCACTTCTACTATACATAAACTATAGTGTATCAAATTTTATGCTCCTGCGTCCGAGCAATTTTCGTAGTTTTGGGATCACGTACCTATTAATATATAGATAACAGGAAACTAAATCTCCAATTGCAGAAATGTTTTGTTTATTGCGTGCATTATTTATATTAATATACCCGTAACTGCGATAGTGGGTGCATCATATCGGCTTAAATCATGTATACAAGTGAATTTTAATAATCATAATTATGCAATTTCACCAAATGCTGACGCTGGAAATTGTAAAATAATGTTCAACAATATTTGTAGATTAAATCTCTTTAATGAAATATTTAACACACCAGTTTTGAGCCTTGGCTTAATGATTTAGCCGTAACCTACATCCAGTAAGCTTGTTTATAAATACAGCTCCAATAGAACACTCGTAAAAATCTTAAATGGGTTATCAAAATGTCGGAAATTTCTTATAATTTACAAGAAAAATACAGAAACGATTTTTTGATGTGGGGATACAATGACTTAAATGATTAAGACCCAGGGTTACCAAATTTTCCAGAAGCCATAACAGGAAAATTATTTCTGGTCATTCTTATGCCGATTCCATATTCAACAAACGAGTCGTTTTGCTTACGAATGTTTAGTTTTTTGTACGAACAGGTAAAAGTCTAACTACGGTAGATCGTTATCGACTGTCACAAAACATTTTGCATTACTATGAGCAACTTTTTACTTTTAGTCAAACTACCAATGGTTATACTAACAGATTAGTGTTCGTTGATTATAGGAGCCGAGCTTTAGTCAAAAACACGCTAAATAACAAACAAAGGGCTAACTACGGACTGAATTAAGTTCGGAGGTTAGCAACCTGACCCCAATAGTTCCTTCTAAATCCTAATGTCTATATCATTAGCCATTTTATAAAAGCTGTGTATGTAGTCCATACTTTAAGCAACTGTGGTCTAGTGGACAACGGACAACAAGCTATTGGCATTGCCTACATGAGGTCCCGGATTCAATTTCTGGTTCGAGCAATTCAAAAGTTTTAAATTTTCTGATAAAAACAATATTGCCCGGGATTGGATTAGTGCCTGATAGGCGATAGGTTTGTATGAAGGTTATGGAATTCGTACGTACCTTCGGCTAATCGTAGCTGTCCTGAATGTACTCCTGCCTGCCTCTTACGGTATACAGGCTTGGAGAAACTAACTTGTACATGATTTCTACTGTTAAGATACTTTGAAAGGATTAGTATAATTCTGTGGAATTTCCAATAGCATAAGTGTAAAAACTGTTGAGTGTTTACCATGAAGCTTTTGTATTCCTGGAGGTAACATTCTTAACAGAAGACTCTTTGAAAGAGAGGCTGATACATTAGAGTGAGCCAGAAGTATTTGTAAACGACTTTTTTTTGTTACGAGTGTAACCTCCAGTAGTACTACAGCTTGATAGTAATTACTTACTTCCGTCAACAAACAAATTATAATGATAACCGAATCTCTTTTTATATACTTACTAGCTATTCCCGCGAACTTTGTTCCGCCCGTTCAATTTGTATGGGGAAAATTAAAAATGTTGTTTTTCCCAGTTTCCTCATAATCGAACAGGATAACATGTATCCTATGTCCTTCTCCTGGTTCTAAGTTACCTCCACACCAATTATCAGCCTAATCGGTTGAGCTGTTCTTGAGTTATAAATAGTGTAACTAACACCACTTTCTTTTATATATAGATTAAGATATAACATAGTATTAAGCGGCTATGATGACAGTAAGAGATATCCGTCGTCTATGGAAACCTTAAATGTTACGGGTACGTTATCTTAGTCGGGTTTTTAAATCATGTGGAATACGACATTAGCGAGCTCTGATGCTATTTGATTAAAAGAAGGATACCATTCTTTTCATCAAAGAAAGAAGAAATGAAGAAAAAAGTCAAATTATCGTTTTGCATGACTTGCAAATTAAAATAAAAACACAAAATACAATTTCAGGGAAAGGTTATTCTAATAACTTATTACTTTCTGAATTGCTTTCTGATATTTGAATTTGCCGCTATTTTGTAGCCTTTACTTTTTTGGGAATGATTAATGTGTTGCCAACCTCGCGGTTTTTACAACTTTACCGGACTTTAGACTTTACTTTCGTTTGCCAGTTTCTACCACCAAAATTATAATTACGACCTTAGGACGATGGGGACACATGCCAAGACTACCGATTTCTCTGATATTTATTTACTTCCATCATATCGGTGGTTGTCTGATCTGATTGTTTCTATGTACTAGCACTATAAAATTTAGGATGGCTTGTTAAAGAATGTAAAGTCCAAATATTTATAACAATGTCTGTCCGTAGATTGTTTATACTGATCACATCATAAGATAACCTCGTTGAAGTCAGTCATCAGTCAATGAACTGTATATATTTTACATATTATAATATATAAAATAAATATATATATTATATGTTATTATAACAGACATTGCTTGCAGAACCGGTAATCGCTGGGGAAGAAAGGTTCTAGAGTGGTAGCCTCGCACCGGAGGACGTAGTGTTGGACGACCTCCCACCCGGTGGACTGATGATCTGGTCAGAGTCGCGGGGAGTCGCTGGTTACAAGCGGCTGGTGATCGTGACTTGTGGCGCTCTTTGGGGTAGGCCTATGTCTAGCTGTGGACGTCTTCCGGCTGATGATGATGATAGTGATGAATATTTTTAAAGCTTTATCGATGTCCTACCTAGAATAATCTTAGATTAAAAAAATATTAATGAACGCCTGACAAAACCTGAATGTAATGTAGGCAAGAATCATGTAGATCACGTCACCTTTGTTGTTAAATTGTTATGCCACAGACGGACTAACACAGAGAAACGTCAAACTTATAACACCCCTCGAATAATACAAAAATTACGTAAGTAAATGTATATTGCTGACACACATTTCACAAGCATATATACACCAATAAAACAAGCTTTATATGCTTGTGTTATGGATGTCAGTAAATGACAGAAATACCTAGTCCCTATGTAGTCTCTTTCTACCAGGTTGCCTGTAAGAGGCGAGCAAAGGCTATATACTTTATAACCAGCAAGACCATCGGTTGCAGAGTGCCGTACTCCAACTCGTCCGGGTAGAAATCGACCAAATTACCTATTTCTGTCGTTATAATAATCTCATGTTCCTGTCCGGAGGGTAAAGTAGCCGGTAGACTTGCACAATTGGTCTAACAACTGCCCACAGGATACAGATATACCTGTAACATCTATGGTATCTGTAAGCCGGGGTTATTTCTAGCCATCAATAGAGCTATGTGCTTGTTCGCTGTTTTATCATATAAAAAACCATTCAGTGTACAAGTAGGTAACTTTCCTGATGTAGATAGCATTCGCATGCAGATGTTGGTAATGCATCATTTCATGTTGCCGAGATCTCAACAATCGCGAGCACTGATGGCAGGAATAGGTAAGGCTATTGTCTGCTACTCAGTATTCTACAATCTAGTCTAGTATGATGAATTTTAAAAAAATGTGGTTTTTTTTTCAATTTTCTAATAAAAATAACATTGCCCGGGATAGCACATGAGCCCGGTTGGCTACAGACTTGCCACCTATCACATTGTGTGAGACTTAGTGTATTCGGCTAGTCGTATCACGTGTATGCCCAGGTTGTGCATCTACCTCCGTCTTCGGGGATATAGGCGTGAAGATACGTTTTTTTACACTAACAAACGCTTGTAATATAAACTGTGTAAGCAAGGTGTTTACGTTAATCATGGCATGAGATCACCGAAAATCAGTCATCAGTCAACGAACTAAGCTTATCTCCAGATAAGTACCTGAATCGCACGTAGGATAAAAGATTCATCACATTATTACTAGAGTATCCAAACGTTGCTAAAATTTATGGGACACGAAAAAATGTTATTAAAACTTTGCTCCTGCCAGTCTTGGATCTTTAACTTTTTTCTGGGGATCGAAAAGCCGAAAAATATCACCTCAGCCTTTATTTTTAATATTATCATTTTCATAATTGACCAGACCTCTACCGATTTATAGCTTTAGACATCCTAGAAATAATACAACAAAGATTTATATAGCGTTACTCTTTCCTTATTAATCCTCTTTATTTACAGAATAGCTGAAGCAGTGACCTTTGTTTCAGCCGACATTGACAGCGTTTGAAAGAAGCCTTTCGTGTTCAATTTAGGAATTAAGGCCTTCATTGTGAAAATTATAAAGAAAAATGGTAAAGTGTCCAGTGAATGCTAAGCATTATCGTGTTCGAGAGGTATAAAGTAAGGCGTTTTACAAATTACACTAGAGTTTTAACATTCAAATATTCGTTTGGTTAAGTGCCATCGCCATTACTTGTTGTAAAATGTGTTTAAGTTATTAAACACTAAGGCTAACAAACTTTAACAGAGAATTTATGAAATTAATCTGTGTCGTATATTTATTAAGACGCACACAAACAAATACAAATTTATAGCAGATGCTATCTTTATTTTAAGGCAGGGCGAATAATAGCATTAACTTGACAGAAGCCTTTTTTGGAAGGAGACTAAACAAATGGATTGCCAAATAGTAAAAAAATGCATCATCTATAAACAATAACAGAAGTAGTGGTGGTTCAAAACTAAAACACGACATTGACGAGCATTATCAATTAATTTTAATTGTAAAAATTAAAAACTAAGGTTCGATTAAAATACTAGGTGACTGAGCTAAGTTTATATTGTCTAATTGTTAAAAAATAATAAATAACAATAATAGTAATAAATAATAAATATCTCTGGACAAATCACACAAATTGAATCTAACCCCAAAGTAAGCAAATTATATGCTTGTGTTGTGGGTGTTAATCAACGATACTATTACATAGAAATACTTAAATAAATACCAGAATACATTTAATAAACACCCAGACCCGGAAATGCAGACATCTAAATGTTCATCACACAAGTGCCTGTCCCCGTCGGGAATCGAACCCGATCCTTGCGATTCGTCGATGCAGTTAGGCGAGTACGCTAGCCACTCGACCAACGAGGCGGTCACCAAAGAAAGTTTTAAAAAAGTATATTTGTCCTTTTTATTTCCCTAACTTGGTCACCTCGATATTTTTAATGCACGATTAGATGACAAGTAGGATTTTATTAATATTAAATGAGTAGCTAATTATGTTTACATTATATCTTACTAACAAGTAGATGTATCCCCCTGCATATGGCCTGTAGACAGAAACCAGGTCCAAGGATGTTAAAGCCTTTTGAGATAGCAAGTTAGCTCCGCAAAAGGCGCACGCAAAAACCTATTTTTTTTAACGTAAGTAAAATCAAGGAACCCTGAAGAGATAGGTAGCGAGGGTACCCACAAATAGTCGGATATAGTCCCAAAAATGATAGAAGGCAAACCTATCGCCCACCGGTCACTTATCCAATCCCAGGCAATATTGTATTTATTAGAAAATTTAAATAGGTACATTTTGAGTTGCTCGACCCAGAAATCGAACCAGGGACTTGATATCGTCAGCGCGAATTAGATCACGAGACCATATGCTTATATCCATAAAACAAGTATCTTCTCGCCCATCTATCCCCGAAGAGGTAGGCAGAGGCACAACCAGGGCACCCACGACTAGCCTAAGACACTAAGTCCCACAGTGTGATAGGTGGCAAGCCTATCGCCAACATTTATTTTATTGCCCATATATGCCACATTGCAACATATATTTATTTTACTAAGCATTTTTTCTTTTTGTTGCCCGATCCAGTATTCGTACCTGGGACCTCATGAAGTCAAGTCCAACACCTAAACCGCTAGACCACAGAGGCGATTAAATTATTTAAAATTATCTTCAAATGCAAGTTATTTCAAGAAATGGATGCCAATGCCAAGGAATTCATGTGTGTTATGTAAACGTATGTATTATGAATGGGGATACTGAATTATTTTCGTGAACCACATAATTTCTGACTCATTGGCATCAACATTGGGTAACAAGAAAAGAAACAAATACGTGAAACGAGAATAGCTATAGCACTTGTGGTTTTCCACAATCCCTGTAGGTCCGGGTTTTTTGTGTGAAATCCTACTTCCTACTAATATTATAAATGCGAAAGTTTGGAAGGATGTGTGCATGTTTATTACTCTTTCACGCTCGAATGGCTGAACGGATTTGTTTGAAATTTGAAACACAGAAAGTTTGTGACCTGGATTAACATGTAAGATACTTTTAATCCCGATCGTATAACGGGTTTCTGCCATAACGCGGACGAAGCCGCAGGTAACAGCTAGTAAACCATATGCCTCATCTGCCTCACCTGTGTAGTAGAGTGCTGTGCAGCAACTTGCCCGGGTAGGGATCTACCGCCTTACCTATTTCTGTCGATATAACCGGAACTTGACATGATCATTATCACGTTTCGGCCCGATGGGTAAGCTAGCCGGTAGACTTGGACTATAAGCCTAACACATCTGCCACAAACCTATATCTTCTATGATGTGTATAAGCCACGGTTGCTATATCGGGAGAGACGTGTGGTGGTTGTATTTTATTGTCATAACTAGCTGACCCAGCAAACTTGGTATCGCTTGACATTAATGCTTCGACAGTAGCGCAGTCTGTCGGATCCAATGTGAAACATTCCAAAATCAACAACGACTTATTATTAAAAAATTAATTAAAAAAACATTTTCCAGGAGACCAAATTGTGAATCTAAACCATTCTCGAATTCCCTTGAACACGCACAAAAACTTTCATCAACATCGGTCCAGCCGTCTAGAAGGAGTTTAGTGACATACACACTCACAGAAGAATTATATATAGATAGAAACATAGAATAACTTTTCTTATGATTAACTTTTGAAACGACTCCAAAACGGAGGTTTTTTGACTGTATGATTTGTTTAAATATGTTTGTCACTGGGCAAATATTACAATTTTGACAGAAAAACAAAAAGAAATTTGGGTTTTTTCCAATTTTGTAATAAAAAAAATGTTGCTTGGGATTGGAATTGGGATGGCGATAGGCTTGCCACCTATCACATTGTTGGACTTAGTGTTTTCTCTTCGGGAATATGGGCGTAAAGATACTTTTTTTGATAGTTTTCTTTTTGGAAAGGAATAATATGATTAGGAGGTGGATCTGTTTGTTTGTACTTTGTACATATGATCGAGTCACGATGTCGGTGAGGTACACGAAAATTTACAAATTATTGAGTATAACTGAAAAACCACTTATTGGATCTTGATGAAATTAACAACTGCCTATGAAACCTAACCTCCTTTAAAAAAAGGAAACATCAAAATCGGTTGGCCATTGTCCGAGTAATCGCGTAACATACAAAAAACAAACAGTCGAATTGAGAACTTCCTCCTTTTTGGAGTCGTTAAATTTTAGCCCTTTGGCGTGGGCTTCATTTTCAAACCTTGTAACTCCAAAATTTTCGAAATGTTGATTTTAATGTCATCTAGTAAAAAAATATATTTATCTATCTAGTATAAACATATTATATTTACAACAAACACAAGAATTTATAATATTTTAATGTAAAATAAGTTGTTTGTCAATTTTTTTATTGTTAGTTATTTAATCAAACAGATTTTTCTTCCTCCTGTAAAATTTTACCAAATGGAGATACGGAGTTTGAAAATTAATTCAGCCTTGGTCATGGCACGAAGCCTGACCCATGGACCAATTCTTTTTTATTGTGTTAGTTATTGTAGGAAGAAGTATCTTATGAAAACTAAATATCAATAGTCATAGATAAAACAGGACAACGTCTATCGACTCAGCTAGTCTTACATATAAAATTAATCTCTGTTCGCCTTGGTCTATGATTCGAAGTTAGATCGACCTACACCGAGCTGATAATAGAATAAAAACGGTTTTATAGCAAATTTAGGATATCAGAAAATATATTTAAAAAAAATCCTGGACCAAATGTTTTTAAATATTAAAAAAAATGCTTTTAACAGTTCCAATTTTTTTCAGACAAACCTATATATCAACTTAAATTGTTATAAAAATTGTAATAAAACTGCTCATATTATGTTTATATATTTTTTCCTAATATCCGATCCCGTGAAAGTAACTAGTATCGACAATTGTTTTTTTATAGCTGGCAATCCAGATAAACAACAGGCAACCCGACTTCTACAACTTCGTCTTATTCCTACTTTAAGTCGGGATAATATCCTAACATTGCACTTATTAATGAATAAAAAAACATTTTGAAAAATAAAAAAAATGTCCAGGATTTTTGTAGGCAACCCAATTTTAATATATTTTCTGATATACTAAATTTGCTAAAAAACCGTTTTCATCCTATTATCAGCTCGGTGTAGGTCGACCTAACTTCGGATCTCCTACTACCTTGGTCACAATCGCATTTCACATTTTTGTGTGAAGAAGGTTGGAGAGTGAC